>MU185642.1:49797-68861 GCA_016904865.1 Pissodes strobi | reverse complement strand
CTTTTACCTCCGCCGGCGGAAAAGTGAAAAGTAAAGCTCCGGCGGAGGAAAAACGAAACTTCACGGCCGCCTACACAGTCGAGTAATGATGGATTTACTGACGTTTGAAGAAAAAAATAATTATTGTTGACAGTGTCCACTGACAGCTTTATGTTACAAATTCACCGACGCCGGTCTAAGCAAGGCCACCTACGACCGTGGTCTAAGCCGCCTTGCGAACCCATTTATCTTTAATAATAATTAAATATTATTACTATTAAAAAGAGATGTTTTTGCATTAATTTGTCGACATTTGAAGAAAAAAGAGCATATTTTATTTGGAGGAAAAGTTACTTTTCATGGCTTGCTCTCTATGACCAGCCTCACTCCGTTCGGCTGTTAAACACGAGCGCGCAATGAAAAGTATCACTTTTCCTCCATATAAAATAATATACTATTATTTATGGACTATGGAAAATATAGTATACGAATATAATAGTAACATAAAACACAAAAAAGGAACAACTTTGATATTACATATAACAGCAAAAAGGCAAAATAAACGAATACCTAGGTACTAGGTAAAATGATATAAAACAAAAATTATACTAAAACTGGTAGATACTAAAAAAAAACTAAAATTGCACTCAACTCGCTTTTCAACTAGCAAAGTCATCAATTATTTCGTTAAAATCTATAGATAAGGATAATTTTCTTTCTATACTTGAAATGGCAGGTAAGAAACACTCTAATAGCACTCAGTCTTTCTAATAAATTTTAAAATTTCTAGATAATTAAAGAGATTCTAAGCCTTCAATGTAAAAAGATGCTTGAAACCTAAGCTGTCAATTTCGTCAGTATCTAAATCTTGATCATATTTTAGAGTTAAATCAATGGCGTGCCGTTTTATGGCTTCTGCAAAAAACAATGTAAGTGATTTCCGGGTTAGAAAATTAAAATCATCTATAATGCTTTTAAAAGCACAAAACCGTGAATTCAGGTGAGATAGAGTTATATCAACAAATTGCAAGCACAACAATATTGCTTTTCGGATGCCAAATTTACACCCATAACATTTTTATATAGGGCTTTAATGGCATTATTTAAATCAGCTTTCGTTCAATTACCACTAGAAAGTATACTGCTTCGGGTTATATTTTGTAAGCATTCTAAAAACGGATACTTCATTGTAAATTAATAGGACCTTGTCTCAAACTAAATGATTTCTCTAACAACAAGCAATGGTTCATCTATACCGATTGTCAGAGGAAGATAACCAGAGGAAAATACTTAATTATTAAAATACTTCTTAATAAAAGGTTGGCTAGAAATGTGAATAATTACGTAAAAGAATGCAGTGTATCGTAATTTTTAATACTCACGTTTCCTAGATATCGCGTGTAACATTTTTTAAGACGAGACAAATTTTCTCTATTTTTTTGAAAAAAAAAAAAAATGCCAACGTGTAATCGGTATGATTAGTATTGGCCCAACTCATTGGCCCTACTAGTTGGCCAAACGTGTACAAGGACCTTAAGGCGATAGTCGATCTTTTCCGGAATCACCCTATTTACATAACGTCTTCAACGAGGTAACAAAATGGGGCAACTAGATATATTTCTACTTATTGATACTTTTTCTTTCGAAGTTACCGACGTGATGAAGCAATAAAAGGAAAATTGTTAGTTTTTTACCAGAGAGGTCAACTTATGGAACTTTTTCGGAAACACTCAACAGATAGGGTGGTGCATCGAAAACGGAACAGAGGCATTTACTGGCAGTTCAGTTCTTCTTTGAAAAAACGCTCAGACCCGTCGATTTTGTTTTCGTGGTACACAAAACTGCAAAAAAATCACGTTTACACGTGCAGCCCCCTAGGCGGGGGTGGCACCACCCCTAAAATCTTAAATGGAACAGCCTATATATTATTGCATATCTGGATTTTGCTCCTATACCTATCTCCAACTGTTATTGAAATATTGACAGTTGAAAGTCGACTATTTACCAAATTTGACAGCCTGTGAAATCTAAACGGCTATAGATAGAGCAATATGGTTTCACTTTTCTGGCTTGGTTTTTCATAAGCTATCGTTTGACACTAATTTTTTATTTAACCTGAGGTTAAGAAATTCCGCTTAAATGTAACCTCTGGTTAAATCTAAAATTAGTGTCAAACGATAGCTTATGAAAAACTAAGATAGGAAAGTGCAAACCATTTTGCTCTATCTTTAGCCGTTTAGATTTCACAGGCTGTCAAACTTAGTAAATAGTCGATTTTCAACTGTAAATATTTCAAAAACAGTTGGAGATAGGTATAGGATGAAATATGTCTAGAATTGTCCGCAAAATCCAAATATGCAATAATATACAGGGTGTTCCATTTAAGATTTTAGGGGTGGTGCCGCCCCCGCCTAGGGGGCTGCACGTGTAAACGTGATTTTTTTCCAATTTTGTGTACCCCACGAAAACAAAATCGACGGGTCTGAGCGTTTTTTCAAAAAAGAACTGAGCTGCCAGTAAATGACTCTGCTTCGTTTTCGATGCGCCATGCCACCATGTATATAAAAGTTCCTCATTGTTCCTTCGGTGGATACAAAAGGAGGTATTAATAATATCCCGTTGGGATCAATAGCGGCTTCAATTTTATTATCTTCAGGATTGAAGGCTTTGATTTGTCACTATATGTTGTGAGTACCTTTATTACCTACACTAATACTGCCTTGCTAACAAGAAAGGTTCTATCTTCAAAATTTGGTAAATTGACTTTTTTGGCTCATGGTATTCGTAAACATTTTATTTATATGTGTACAAAATGAAAATGTCCTATCTGCGTCTTAAGTGCTTTATTATATACCTAAATGTTTTGTCCTAACTGAATAAAAAGCCATGTTCGCTAACATAAATTGTCCGATCTCACATATACTAAGAAAAAAAGTCCGTTCTTACTTTAAAAATGCAGTTAGGACAATTTAAGCTATCATTTTGTACTAAGTGACATCTAATTAAGCGTAGATTAACAGAATCTCAAGTGCAACATAATCTCAAATAGTGGATATGAAAAGTGTTTGTCATTGTCAGATATCCGGTGTTTCTAGCATTTTCAAGTAAATAAAGATTGTGACTCCAAAGATGACATTATTTCTACGTTCTATGCATTTTTTTCAGGGAAATAGAGATCTTAAACATATAACAATTTGGCTTGACAATTGTTCGAGCCAAAATAAAAATTGATCTATTTTTAGTTTCTTCATGTATTTGATTAACAGTTCAGAAGTTGCTGTAGAAAACATAATCAAGTTTTTCGAGCCAGGCCATATCGAGGCAGCCGATTCTTTTCATCATCAAACTGAGCTTGTGCTCAAGAGAAAGAAAAAGATATACGATTTTGACGATTTCTGTGAAGTGATACGAGAAGGCAATTCGTCAAAAGTTAATTTAATAAAAATGTAGCGCACAATTTTTAACATTGGAAATGTTTTTGTTTTCCTAATAGGGGGTATCAAATCACGAAAAAGTGCATGCTACATTTGGCACATCACGTAATATATACGTGAGAGATCGTGTTGGTCTGTTTCTGAAGACGGAATCGGTTCAAATGACAAAAATAAATTAAAGCTGACTGAAACTAACCGAAAGTTGATTGAACGACTAACCCAAACTAACTAAAAGTAACTAAAAGCACAAAAAGGGTTTTAAATGAATCGGAACAAATTAAAAATATAAAAGTAAGTTCAAATTAACTCGAAGTAACCGAAATTTGGCGAATAACCACAACTAACTATAGAAATTAAAATTGGTTATAACCTATCGGATCTGGTTCTAATTACTAAAAGAAATTGGAACTAACTAAAATTAACCGAAAGTTGATTCAACAACTAACTGAAAGTAAGCAAAAGCTCCAAAAAAGGCTAAAACGTATCGGAACAGATTAAAAATATTAAAGTAAGTTAAAACTAACCAAAACGAACCGAATTTTGGCGACTAACCAAAAGTACCCAAAAACATTAAATTCGATTATAACGTATCGGCGCCGATTGAAATGACTAAATTTAAAACTAACTAAAATTAACTCAATATTGATTGAACGACTACCCACGACGACTATCTAACCCAACCTAATCCAATATAACCTAAACTAACGAAAAGCACCAAATATGGCTAACACGTATCGAAATAGATTTAAAATATTATAGTATGTTAAAAATAACCCAAATTAACCGAATTTTGGCGACTAACCAAAATTAACCAAAAACATTAAAATTGGTTAAAACATATCAAAAAGTTGATTGAATGACTAACCAAAGCTAATCAAAAGTAACCAAAACCACCAAAACGGGCGAAATAGGTTTCACAAATTAAAGTAAGTTAAAACTAACCAAAACGAACCGAATTTTGGAGACTAACGAAAACTAACCAGAAAGATTATATTTGACTATAACGTATCGGAGCCGGTTCAGATGAATACTTTGGTTTCTTGACAGTGAGTTTCCAAGGTCGCATAATGACACAGAAAATTTTAGTGAACGTCACGACACGGTTTATGCATAACTGATTATAACGTATCGGAACCAGCTAAAATATATAAAGTAAATTGAGACTAAACCAAAACTAACCAAATCTATTAAAATTGATTGAAACGTATCGGAACCAGCTCAAATAAGTAAAATAAATTGAGACTAAGTGAAACTAACCGATAGTTGATTAGACGGCTAACCAAATCTATTAAAACTCATTATAACGTATCGGAACTGGCTCAAGTAAGTAAAATAACTTGATACTAAGTGAAACTAACCATAAGTTGATTAGACAACTAACCAAAACTCACCAAATTTTTTAAACTTGATTATAACGTCTCGGAACCCACTCAAATGGCTAAAATAAGTTGAGACTAAGTGAAACTAACCACAGATCTAGAAAGGGGAAACTAACCGCAAGTTGATTAGATGACTAACCAAAATTAACGAAATCTATTAAAATTGATTATAACGTATCAGAATCAGCTCAAATAAGTAAAATAAATTTAAACTAAGTGAAACTGACCGAAAGTTGATTAGACGACTAACCAGAACTAGCCAAATCTATTAAAATTGTTTTCAACGTATCGGAACCGACTCAAATAACTAAGATAAGTTGACACTAAGTGAGACTAACCGAATCTATTAAAACTGATTATAACGTATCGGAGCCGGCTCAAATAAGTAAAATAAGTTGAGACTAAGTGAAACTAACTGAAAGTTGATTCGACAATTATCCAACACTAACCAAACTAACTAACCCAAACTAACCCAAACTAACCAAATCTATTAAAATTGATTACAACGTATCGTAACCGGTTCAAATGACTACAATAAGTTGATATTAAGTGAATCTAACCGAAAGCTGATTAGTCGACTAACCAAATCTAATAAAATTGATTATAACATATCGGAACCACCTCAAATAAGTAAAATAAGTTGAGACTAAGTGAAACTAACCAAAAGTTAAATCGACGATTAACCAAGAATAATCAAATTTATTAAAATTGATTATAACGTATCGTAACCAGTTCAAATGACTAAAATAAATTGATATTAAGTGAAGCTAACCGAAATTTCAATTGACGATTAACTAAAACTAACCCAATCTATTAAAATTGTTTATAACGTATCAGAAACGGTTCAAATGACCAAAGTAAGTTAAAATTGAGTGAAACTAACCGAAACTTGATTGGAAGGCTAACCAAAATTAACCAAATCTATTAAAATTAATTATAACGCGTTCCGGTTCAGATGACTAAAATAAGTTAACACTAAGTGAAACTAACCGAAAGGTGATTGGACGACTAACCAAATCTAAACAAATATATTAAAATGGTTTATAGTGTAAATTAGTAAAATAAGTTGAGACTAAGTGAAACTAACCGAAAGTTGATTAGACGACTAACCAAATCTATTGAAATTGGTTACAACAAATCGGAACCGCCTCAAATAAGTAAAATAACTTGATACTAAGTGAAACTAACCGGAAGTTGATTAGACGCCTAACCAAAAGAAACCAAGTTTATCAAACTTGATTATAACGTATTGGAACCGACTCAAACGACAAAAAAATTTGAGACTAAGTGAAACTAACCGCAAGTTGGATAGGCGACTTACCAAAACTAACCAAGTTTATTAAAATTGATTATAACGTATCAGAACCAGCTCAAATAAGTGAAACAAGTTGAGACTAATTGAAACTAATCAAAAGTTGATTAGACGACTAACCCAAACTAACCAAATCTATTAAAATTGATTATAATGTATCGAAACCGACTCAAATGACTAAAACAAATTGAGACTAAGTGAAACTAACCAGAAGTTCATTAGACCACTAACCAAAACTAACCAAACTTGGTAAACTTAATTATAACGTATCGGAACCGACTCAAATGACTAAAATAAGTTGAGACTAAGTGAAGCTAACCGAAAGTCGGTTAAACAATAAACCAAAACTAACCAAATCTATTAAAATTGATTCTAACGTATCGGAACCAGCTCAAATAAGTAAAATAAATTGAGACTAAGTGAAACTAACCGATAGTCGATTAGACGGCCAACCAAAACTAACCAAATCTATTAAAATTGATTAAAATGTATCGGAACCGACTCAAAAAACTAAAATAAGTTGAGACTAAGTGAAACTAACCGAAAGTTGATTAGACGACTAACCACAACTAACCAAATCTATTAAAACGCATTATAACGTATCGGAACCGGCTCAATTAAGTAAAATAACTTGAGATTAAGTGAAACTAACCGGAAGTTGATTAGACAACTAACCAAAACTAACCAAATTTATTAAACTTGATTATAAGGTATCGGAACCGTCTCAAATGACTAAAATAGGTTGAGACTAAGTGAAACTAACCACACATCTAGGAAGGAAAAACAAACCGCAAGTTGATTAGACTACTAACCAAAATTAACCAAATCTATTAATCAGAACCAGCTCAAATAAGTGAAATAAGTTGAGACTAAGTGAAACTAACCAAAAGTTGATTAGACGACTAACTCAAACTAACCAAATCTATTAAAATTTATTATAAAGTATCGAAACAGACTGAAATGACTAAAATGAATAGAGACTAAGTGAAACTAACCAAAAGTTGATTAGACGACTAACCAAAACTAAACAAATCTATTAAAATTCATTATAACGTATCAGAACCAGCTCAAATAACTAAATTAATTTGAGACTAGGTGAAACTATCCGAAAGTTAATTAGACGACTAACCAAAACTAACTAAATCTATTAAAACTGATTATAGCGTATCAGAACTGGCTCAAATAAGTAAAATAAGTTGAGACTAAGTGAAACTAACTGGAAGTTGATTCGACGATTATCCAATACTAATCAAATTTATTAAAACTAATCGTAACCGGTTCAAATGACTAAAATAAGTTGATATTAAGTGAATCTTACCGAAAGCTGGTTAGCATACTAACCAAAACTAGCCAAATCTATTAAAATTAATTATAACCTATCGGAACCAGCTCAAATAAGTAAAATAAGTTGAGACTAAGTAAAACTAACCGAAAGTTTATTCGACGATTAACCAAGAATAACTAAATCTAATACAATTGGTTATAACGTATCGCAACCGGTTCAGATGACTAAAATAAGTTGATATTAAGTGAAACTAACCGAAATTTGAATTGACGTCTAACCAAAACTAACCCAATCTATTAAAATTGTTTATAATGTATCGGAAACGGTTCAAATGACTAAAGTAAGTTGAGATTGAGTGAAACTAACCGAAACTTGATCGGACGGCGAACCAAAATTAACTAAATCTATTAAAATTAATTATAACGCGTCGGAACCGGTTCAGATTACTAAAATAAGATGAGACTAAGTGAAACTAACCGAAAGGTGATTGGACGATTAACCAAATCTAAACAAATTTATTAAAATTGATTAGAGGAACTAACTGAAAGTTGATTATATGACTAACCAAAACTAACCAAACCGATTAAAACTGATTTTACCGTATTCGAACCGACCCAAATATCTAAAATAAGTTGAGACTAAGTGAAAATAACCCAAATTTGATTCGACGACAAACTTCAAATAACCTAATCTATTAGAATTGATTTTCGCGAATCGTAACCGGTCCAAATGACTAAAATAAGTTGATACTAAGTGAAATGAACCGAAAGTTGATTAGACGACTCACCAAAACTAACCAAGTCTATTGAAATTGATTATAACGTATCGAAACCGACTCAAATGACTAAAATAAGCAGATATTAAGTGAAATTAACCGAAGGTTGATTAGACGACTAACCAAAACTAACCAAATCTATTAAAATTGATAAAATCGGATCGGAACCGACTCAAATGAATGAAAATAAAATAATTTGAGACTAAGTGAAACTAACCGAAAGTTGATTGAACGACAAACCCAAACTAACCAAATCCATTAAAATTAATTAAAACGTATCGGAACCGGTTCAAATGACTAAAATAAGTAAGACTAAGTGAAACTATCAGAAAGTTGATCGGACGACTAACCAAAAGTAACCAAATCTATTGAAATTGATTATAACATAACGGAACCCGGCTCAAATAATTAAAAAAAGTTGCGACTAAGAGAAACTAACCGAAAATTGATTAGACGACTAACCAAAACTAACCAAATCTATTAAAATTGATTATAACGTATTGGAACCGACTCAAATGACCGAAATAAGTTGATACTAAGTGAAACTAACCGCGTTAGATCTGGTATTGAGAGAAAAATCGAATGCAGTTGTTACAACCACCACTAATGTTATAAATAGTAAAAACGAACGAAACTTGATGTAATATGCATTTATGTGGTATATTTTGCTAAACTAAACTTGCGTAATCTGCTAAAAGTCATTTTTTACATGAGATTGTGTTAAGGGTGTATGAGGGTGACTTTTAGTTTCTCACGACAAACTAGTCGTGTTTCATATCGTTAGATCGAGGAATGTGAGACAAATCGATTACAAATGGTCTTCTGCTTTTTACAACCACACTTATAACGTTTTAAATTGTTAAAAAGAACGAGACTTGAAGTAATATATATTTATTTGGTGTATTTTGGTAAACTAAACTTACGTAATCTTACCTGATCTCACCCAAACTTCTATCAATATCAACTATATATTTCTACACAATTATGAGTTTTCTCAGATCTCAAATTTTCTAAGCGTTGCATTCTGCTTCGACATTTTCAATGACCCCCCCTCCCTACCGTTGTATCTTTGTGAAGGACTGTGAATTTTTTTCCTGCAAAGCAGAATTTAAAAATGATTTTAATGATCGAAAAGATAGGTTTATAATGAGGTGATTCAAGGGCACGCTAAGAAAGCCGCAAGCTCGTATTTTAAGACGCAGTGTGCCTTTAGATCAAAAAAATAATCTTATATCCAAATTAAACGCGCACACATTCCTCTAAATTTTATGAAATTTTGGGACGACTCGCCGGTTAACAAAGATGGTTTGGATGAAGAAAATGATTAATGTTTCTATTCTTTCAACATGTTCTTATCGTTATTTATGTTATTATATAAATTACGTATTTAGTTTTTAAAAATCATAATTAAAGTGTTCAGTATTAGAATATTAGTTTCATTTAGGAGAAATTTAGTAAGTAATAGTGAAGAAACCAAATTGCATATTCTAAGCTATATGTGACAATATTATCAAACACAGCAATAATTATCAAAAATCCGCTAATCGGCAAGAGGTAAATCAAATTTTCCGACATGCTATATAAAATAAAATATGAAGGGTTTGTTAAAATACCATGTGTTTTACAATGAAAAGAAACAAAAACCTGATTTTCTCAAAACCTAAATATTGCAGATAGGACCTTTCATGCTAGGACAGCAAAATATCTATTCGCTAATAGAGTTCCCCTAATTAATAAAGGCTCGATAGAACCGTTGGTTGGGAATAGATATGATAAAGATGTGCTTGAAGACAGATACGATTTTTAGGAGAAAACACATAATAACATTGTCCATACATTTTTTACGTTAATTAACAACAAGTGTTACGTGAAGTCCTATAAAGACTTACACATTTGAAAAGTCCGTAGTTGGGTACATCACAAGTCCGGCAAAATATTCAATATAGCAAAAAATTCAATTTTTGAGAAATTGGACAAGAATAGCTTCTGAAAAAACAAAAATCGCTAGAATATTTTCTAGATACTTAGAGGACATCCGAATTTTTAATTTTTTTTCACTTAGCATATCCATGTGAAAAAAATTGAAAAATTCGAAAGTCAGGATTATTTGCAAGTTGATAGAAAATTCACATTTCCTGATACGTCGAACATCAAAATATTTTCTGTGTAGTGTTGTAAATGCTACCAAATCCAGAAATAGAGTTACTTCCTTTCACTGATAGATGGCAGTATGTGGTTGCACCTCACCTACCTATTCTAAATTAGAAATTTACACATTAAAACATTAACTATTTCATACTTTGAAATATTGGAATGCACCCAAACGGTATCGACAAATACGGTTCCGAAGTGCTCGTGGCCGTAGGTACTTCGTTTCCGAGCGTTCTCTTGACGGCTGCCCAAGATATATTTTAGCAATTGTCGTGGCCTTTTCTGACGCCCACCCAACACGTAGGTAGAGAAAAAACAAGTCTCGAAGTTAAGATTTTATCGTTGTAATTTTTGACCATCAGGTCCACTTTTCTTATTAATTTATCATGAGATAAATTATTGGCAAGCACTATTTTCTTGTGTTATCGGCATTATCGTCCCGTAAATGTACTTTATGTAAAGTGAGATTACCCTTTTAAATGGTACTTATGCTGGATCCTTGTGTTTCTATATAAGATAGTTAAAATTATTTATAATTTTACTGGGGTCCTTCCTCGGGTCTGAACCTCCATCCTCCGCCCGATCTTCCACTAGCCAAGAGAGTTTCTCCAGTTTCATTCTTGTTTATTGGAAACCTTTTTGTCGAAGTGATGCTGGCCGCATGGCGTGACGTGCAGTTTTATCGGAAGCAGTAATGTTCTAATTGAGGCTAGCCAAGTAGCCCTGCGAATTAGGAAATAGCCACCAACCACTACCAGTGACTTCCAATTCCGTATGACCATATAAAAGGATTATTATCTTTTATTGTATCTATTACCGTTTCTTATCGTTATTTGATTAACTAATACTGATTTTCTTCGCTACCCCAGGTAGCAGAGGCGCGTGATAATGACGTGACAAACTAGTAATTCGATCACTAGAAATGACGTGACGGATGACGTGAACATGACCTCCTAATGTCTCAGACCGATGACGTCATTTACATGACGTTTTTTTGACGTATTTTGGGACTTGTATTTGACGACTCTTTAGACATGATTGTCACGTCACTAATGGACGATATTTTTACGGAGCCTCAACCGAAAATCACAGATACATAAAAACAACTTTTTTCATTTTGTCAAAATTATGTTTATTTTGTGTAAAATACAATACCTAAACTAATTATACTAAAATCTTTTGTCGTAAATTGAAATGTTGTATTTTTGAAACCATACCTATTTAATGTTCTAATCGATATTATAATAATAATTTACATACATTTTAAGTAGGCCCTACCTTCCTAAATAAACTACCATAATCCTGCAAGCCAAACCATATATAACTAGCCCTTATACTGAAGGCAAAGATACATTCTGTATGTATCTTTGCTGAAGGTAAAACTAAAGAAACAAAAGGAACTTCAAATAAATAAATAATTTGAGGTGTCCGACATCCCGCCATTTTTCACTATTGTTTTTAGCCTTAAGCTTAGAACAATATATCAAATGCATTACAATAACACACACACACACACTGCGGCACCCAATAATTATTATTATAAATGGTCAAAACATCTATCGTCAAAAATGCCACATTCCACCTCTACGCCTACACCGAAAACGAAATAACGAAGGGAAAGCGAAGACGCGAAGACCGACCAATACGAAGGCCGAAAAGGCAAAATGGCGAATCGCGGACGGCGACCGGCCACAGACGCGCAGGGAAAGAACCGGGTTGGTTAGGTTATGACTTCAAATAAAGAGCGCCTAGATGTAAAAAATAAAACTATTGAGAGCTATTTAAAATAGATAAATTGTTTAAAAATACAATTAAACTAGGACGTACTTTTTACGCAAAACATAAACCTTATTTGTCATGGTTGACATTAAAAATATAACATTTTATAGGTACCTAATGTAGGTATTTATCCAATGCAAAGCAAACCTGGTCAATATTTTACAAATTTAAATAAAAGCAGGGGTGCAAAAAGTGGGTTCTCGTAAAATGTATTTATGATACACCTATATAAAATAATACATTACTTTTTCCTGACGTTATATCAAATGACCAAAAAATGACGTGACTATGACGTTATTTTACTGACGATATTTTCACGTGAGTTTTATAACGTCTTAATGACGTGTTTTTTTGGTTAGCTCACGAGTTACGACGAGATGTCACTTGAAAATGACGTCATTATCACGTACCTCTGCTACCTGGGATGGTATTTGAGATTATCTTGGTTAGCAAATGCCACTGTAATTATCTGATTTACTATTTGTGTATTACGTGAGTTTACCTCTACGCCCTTACTGTAGGTCATATAATTAACTTGCCGTTAATTGACTTTTAATCGTTTATTAGCTCTTAATGTATCTATTACCGTTGCTTACCGTTATTTGATTGATTGATACTGACCTTGTTCATTACCGTGTATGATATTATTTCGGTTAACAAATGTCTCTCTAAGATTATAGAAATTATCTGATTTAGTTATTTTTATTTCGTATACATACTTAAACACTACACACTTACTGTAATTCTGTAAACCTTATGACAGTAGACCGTCTTACCTAACTACTACTTTAGGTTTTCGTCCATAAGCCGGTTGCCGAATTGAGCTCATTTCGATTTTCCCTGTAGATTTTCGTTGACCATATATTTGCTTCACAGGTCAATTTATTTGTTTAATATTTCTTTTTAACTGTTTATTTGTCCACTGATATGATCGTTGCCATGAGATTTATTTATAATTGATTTTTATTTAGAGGATTAATTTTATTTAGGCGTTCTGTGATTGTCTGTTACTTAGTCAGAACTTAATAAATTAGATTTTAGGTAGACAGTATTAATGATTTAGAACTTAAGATTAAGACTTGATAATCTTATAATTTGGGTGATGCTTATTTGGCAGAATCTTATTATTATTATTATTAGTGCGATACTATAATCTGAATTAAGTTTGAGATCAATTAATTTTCCATTGGGTACGTTATGTCTGATAATATATTTATTACTTAAATAAATAGCTTAATTAGGATCTTTGAAGTTTATTTTGGTATGCTGAAGTCAATGTCAAGTTGAGTTTATACAATTTGTTTTCAGGTTTCCTAGTATTCTTAGATAGGGTATTTTTCTACATTTTACTATCCTAATTTGAATGCTTAAAATTCATTGATATATTTATTCTTAATAGAAAATTTAGTAACGCGCCTTCGAGCAACTGTCTAAACTCTACGACCCACACCTATAAATATTAACACCGCTGAGTGAACCAAGCATATGGACCGGTTGTTAAGCAATTATCTAATAGTGTTACATAACTGAAAAATTTTTGTATGTGTTAACCCTTTTTTGGGAAGGGCCGTCTTATTTGGTAAATTTGATAGAAAATTCACATTTAATAAAAAAACGATATTAAAATAATTTCTGCAAAGCTCCAAACAATGTGGATTGTATTTCACATTAAGTATTCTATCCTAAATTTAATGAAATCATCACATTTTCTAGCCCACCATTTAACTAAAAACATTTTCTGTTGGAAGCAAATTTAACAGAAATTCAAATTTCCTTAAAAATACGACATCAAAATAATTTATGACTAGACAAGTGGATTCTATTCTACATAATATGCCTTTTATCCAAAAAAAAAATTGAATTTGCAGAATTGCATTTTTGATAGAGAATTAATATTTTTTAAAAAAACATCGACATCATGCTTACTGCCAGGATTAAACTACGTGGACTCTATTCTACATAATATCCAACCAAAACACTCCCGGATTTGCAGACATTCTTTTGGTATCATTTGCCAAATTTAAAAGAACAATGATATTTAACAAAATCATCATAATAATTTCTGCTAGAATCAAACTCAATGGATTAAATTCGACATAATATCTTTTAAGTAAAATTCAATGATCTTTACAAAAAAAACGGAAGGATCGCAGAGCTCCCTCGGCCTTATTTAGCAAAATTGATAGAAAATTTACATTTTATAAAGAGAAATTTTTTGATTAAAATAAAAATGGCATATTTTGACGCATTTATATTTAGGTGAGACATATTTTCTGACTAAAATAAAACAAGCCATATTAAGTCAAAAGCGATTTATTAACACACAAGTTAAACTACCTGTACAAATTAGGATTTCATATACATTTTGTCATCTCTATATAACAATGTGAATTTTACAATGGACCATTTAGAACCCTACTATACTCATCTGGCAGTATAGAAAATTTAGATCAAGAATTCATATAGGTATGTGAAATGTTAATATAATGCTTATACATATTACAATATCATGTTTAAATGTTCTAGTGGTCAAGAAGCAACAACAACCTAGAAAACATTAATTATTCACTAAATACCTTTATTTAAATCAATTTTCGATTAAGTTCGGGCATATAGAGGAATTTATCTTGCTATATAGTACCATCTTTAAGGCTTGCCTTTAGGCGTATAATCTGTGGTATACCGACCTATATTATTAGTCTGAATTATTAAACCGTGGATCATTTTGAAAACAGATTGCCAAATCGCTATATTTATATAACACCATATCCCCAAATCATCTAAACGTCTATTAAAACGGTTACAAGTGATCCAAAAATTTTATCAAACATCGCATAAAACTCATTACATTGCATTACATTCTGTTGCTGCTCAGACAAGTGTTAGGGCCACTATGACAATAGCGGATGTAGCTATAGCTAGCACGTACTCCCAAAAATTATAGAGCTGTTTAAGGCAAAACACGAAGAAGGTGGAACGCTCTAACTCTGCGCATTAAGTTCGAATCCCTTAATTTTACCATTTGTAGAAGATTTTCAGTATATAGAATTCACAAACTTAAATATGGTGTTTAATATTTTCTGTTATATCCTAGTGCCTAAAAATTCTGGAACTAATTTAATGATGTTTACGTGATTGTTCCTCCAACGCAGATGAAAATTTGACTTTTTTCTTCGAATACCGAAGCACTCCTGAAATCAGTTGGGGTTTGGGTACTTATTTTTTATATCAAACGGAAGGAAGGCCAGATTCCCAGCTGATCGATATGTACGTAATTTTCCTGCCCGGTATGATACTCCCATAGAGAAATACACAACTTGAGTGCACAACTCTGTATTTTCTGCTCAACTTATTGTCGATTTGCACAAAGCAGGTACACACCGCTAATAACACCATACAGTCGTGTATCGCGACTGTCTGTATATAGCCAAATCTGTTTTATAACCTTTAGAGTACAAATGTAATTTTAAAAGCAGTTTAACTCAGTGCGATTTTAATTAAATTATTGAACCAGAAAATATATTTTGACTTGCTATGCTATCCAATATGGTCTCTATTGTTTCAGGCCATTTCACGTGATTTCAAAAAGTGCTGGTGTAAAATGGGCAGCCTTAAAGCGTATATGGACAACACGGTACGGATAGTGCAGATATTATGTATGACACACAGTATTGAGAAATGTATTGAAACCTGCTATATTGTTGCGGTGTTCTAAAACTTACTTGTAGACAATTTACAGAACACCCTCAGGTTCATCGGACTCCTTTCTTGGACTTGATTAGTGTGTTGGACCTGGTCTTTGGTCTGATGTGATGAGTGGAGGCACCGTAATCCTGATCGGAACCAATCAATGCAATGCGCTTTCAAATTTTAAAATCGAACAAACGATATTTGATATTATCAAAAGGGATATCTGCTTGGATAATATTTTGCAAATGTCTTCACCGAATATAGCACTAAAATTAATGTCACATGTTTCTCCGACCATCTATCAAAACTTTGTTACTACTATCCAAAATCTCAGTTATTTCTCACCTGTGAAGCAACAGTCGGATCAAAAATATGCACTTTCTGCAGTCCACTCCACAAGTCTGATCCACTCTCTTTAGTTCAGTTCTTAACTGCCTCATCTATCACCTATATATATCCTAAAATTCTTAAAGACCGCCTTGTGGATATGGGGATATTACAAGAGGAGGGCCAGACTTAACTTGAGCAAATTACCTCTTAATATGACTCGGTCAGATGCAAATTGATCCAACTGAAAATTTTACATTACATTATTTAGGCCGTGGAAACTTCAGCGTGCCACATTATCCTTAAACCCTGGTGGCCCAAATGTTTCTTTTCTCGAGCGGCTTTACTTCAAACTGAGTGATAAAGAGGCTGCAGTTGATAGTATCAGACATTATTTGTTTTTAAACAAAATATACTTTTATGGCTTTAGAAGTATTTCGTTAGGATTTTTCAGTCCTCACATAACAGGAAGAACCCACATGGTCAAAAGTAATAATTCATTGTCACCATCTTTATCTATTGATAACCGTGTTCCACAAGGCTCCGTCCTCGAGCCTATTTTACTTCTAATTTATGTTAATAACCTGAGAATGTATTTGAAGTTGTGCATTGGTATACTCCAAAGCGAATAAGATACTCAAATGAAAACAGGGACATACACTGTGGGCAAAATTAAATTGGAACCTTCTTTAATGCTTAATAACTTTTGTATTTTCAAAGGATTTTTTATCATTTTTGGATATGTTATGGTCTAAGGCATTGGGATTAAAAAGAACTTTGCAAAGAGGGTCTGCTTCAGTGGCGTACTGAAAAGGAGGTATTTTTCAAAACCAATGTATTTCAGGTCGTTGCAAAAATCGGCCAAATGAAGTAAAGATGTAAAAATGGGCAAAAAGGATTTGAAACGGTTCGGAATATTGACCATTAAAAAACCAGGTTGATACAAACAAAATTAAAATTTATGTTTTAATTTTGGGAAAACCATGTCTTATAGGCCAAATTAACTTGGAACCTTCTTTAATGCTTAATAAGTTCTTTATTTTCAAAAGATTTTTTAACATTTTTGGATATGTTATGGTCTAAGGTATTGGGATTAAAACGAAGTTTGCAAAGAGGGTCTGCTTCAGTGGCGTACTGAAAAGGGGGTATTTTTCAAAGCCAATGTATTTCAAGCCGTTGCAAAAATCGGCAAAATTAAATAAAGATTTAAAAATAGCCAAGAATAATTTGAAACGGTTCGGAATATTGTCCTTTAAAAAACCAGGTCAATACAAACAAAATTAAAATTTATACTTTAATTTTGGGAAGACTATGTCTTGTGGATCAAATTAAATTGGATCCTTTTTTAATGCGTAATGACTTTTTATTTTCAAAGGAATTTTTATCATATTCGAAAATGTTATGACCGAAGATATTAGAATCAAAAAAAAAATTGCAAAGCGGGTCTACTTCAGTGGCGTACAGAAATATTCAATTTAAATAAAATCGTTAAAATTTAAAAAATAATATTTTTAAATTTTAATGTACGCCACTGAAGTAGACCCGCTTTACAAAGTTCTTTTTGAATCTAATATCTTAGGCCATAACATATCCAAAAATTATAAAAAAATCATTTGAAGAAAAAGTCATTAAGCATTAAAAAAGGATCCAATTTTACCTGGCCCACAAGACATGGTGTTCCCAAAATTAAAGTATAAATTTTAATTTTGTTCGTATTGATCTGGTTTTTTAATGGTCAATATTCCGAACCCTTTCTAATCTTTTTTGCCCATTTTTACATCTTTATTTCATTTGGCCGATTTTTGCAACGACCTGAAATACATTGGATTTCAAAAATACACCCTTTTCTGTACGCCACTGAAGTAGGCCCTCTTTGCAAAGTACTTTTTAATCCCAATACCTTAGGCCATAACATATCCAAAAATGATAAAAAATCCTTTGAAAATAAAAAAGTTATTAAGCATTAAAGAAGGTTCCAATTTAATTTTGCCCACAGTGTAGAAAAGAAACGAGTGAGAGTTGAGTTCAGGCCCGTTGATGGGACTAGATATGACCAGTATGGTATGGCCATTTTCGCCAACTTGATGACCATGGACGAAGACAGGATTTTTTCTCAGGGGGGGGGGGGGGGGGGGCGAATCGTAGACAAGGCCGCAGTGGTACCCGTCTGGTGGAGGCTAAGGCCAATTTTGACCCAAAAGTCGTTAAAGTCGTTAAAAAAACAAGGATTCGACACCCTCTTGAATGGCATGGCATGAATGGTCGGTTAAATTCCCAGGGAAGGCCATGGCCCTTCTGCCCCCCCCCCTCCTCCTGTATACGCCTATATTGATGACATATCTTACATCTAGTACCTGATGTAAGATAGAAAAATGCAAACGTTTACTAATATACTGTTGTTGGCATGAATTTTGTTTCCTCAAATTTCATAGCAATAAATATACGTTTTGTAACAAATATCCAGTTTCTACAAAACATATTTTTTGAAATGAAATTTCTTTGTTTTTGTGTCAAAGTCATAACGTTCATCGAAATGGGCATGTCATAAGTCATATGCTAATTGAAATATGTAAAAGAAATTAGCTAAAATATGTCAAGAAAATATACTAGTTAGTATCGTTACGCAAGTCAGGATTTTTTTTTGATTGGCTGAAGCTGGTGATTGGAAGGGTTAAGCATATATCGAATCAATCAATATGGAATTGTTCATATTTTGCTTAAAGAAACAAGCCATTAATAATAATTACCTTCCTATGTGGGTACTAAGGTAGGTATCTTCACACCACATTTTAGAAATTTTATATACCTTTACCTCGGTCATCACAGATCTACTAATGCATTATAACAGGGCTATAGCAATATTTTTCCTGAACAGACTAAATATAAGAGCAATAATATTTTAAGTGGACATTCTGTTAAAGGCAACGATATTTATACTATGAATTCTTGATCT
>MU185642.1:0-39797 GCA_016904865.1 Pissodes strobi | reverse complement strand
TGGCGCTCACGAACTCCACTCCTGGAACCGGGTATTACATACACGACTCCCCGGTGTTAGGTCTGCTTAATTGAAAAGAAAATCGTGTTGCATCTTTTTGCCGAAATCAAAGTACACGCCCGTTTTTGTAGAGAACTCGCATCCAAAAGTTGCTGATATAAATACCTACATACCTATTGGTAAAATCCCAATAATGTATTAACCGTTACTTACAGGCATCCCAAATTCTTAAGTATCATCAAACGAAGATTTTACTGAACTTTCAAAATGTTATACACTTATACACTTAACTTGAACATGCACCCCCTTTGTGAGCTCACTCAAATAACTATATCAAAGTGAATTATCACATCCATTAATAGTTTATGTACATTTTTAGGGATGGATCCACAGGCCTACTAATCGTAGACAACGGTCCAGCAATTACTAGACAGTCAGTGCAAATTCGACCTGCAGATAAACCTTTTGCCCCTTCCGAAGCCGAGGGTCTCTTCATTGGAGGAATGTCCCGTCGTCTGATTGGCCCTGTAACGGGATACAGGGCCGGCATATGGGGATGCATAGCAGATTTAGTTATTAATGCAGATTATCATTTAGGAGTTATTAATAGGTCTGCTATGAGACACAACATTGGAGAATGTGAGGTGTGAGTGAATTTGTAAGAATTTTTTACAATGAAATTTTAGCGAAAAAAGTGTCGGGTCACTCCAAAACTTTTATCAAATTTGTAAATGTTTAATGTGAGGGAAAATGTGGCATAGTGAAATTTGAAGGACGGCAAAAATAATTAATATTAATTAAGAAGAAACCCATAAAATTAACAATTATATTGAATTATTTGACAACTATACCATAGTAATATTATTTTTTAAGTTGCGATCCATTTTATTGTGCCCTCCCGATTTGTTTTACTGAGACAATTGGAAGAAACAACCACATATACCAGTAGGTATATTTAGTAACATATCTGGTTGTAATTATTACTCTTACATTCCCTACAACCGTGCTCAGGAGAAACAGATTCGTTCATTTATCAATTCACATAGGGATATATCGAATCGTTTCGCCTTCTTTCAGACTACGTCTCGTATTGTCTCAGACCATGATGAATAAGTCAGGCGGACAGGGAGCCTATAACTAATTTAAAAGGGATAGTAACCTAAAAGATAAAGAATGGAAATATTATTAGTTGAAACGTCCTATCTCGTTTTTTTTTTAATATATTATTTTTAAACAAAACACCCAGTCAAGTCGATATTATTTTGCTGGAGACCATTTTTAAAAAAAGGTATAAAATTATTTGATCAGCAGATTAATTATTTGGTCAGCAGTTTAAGGGAATGGCAATCAAAATATTTTTATAAGCGAAATGGGTGAAGGAGCAGCAAAATAAATGAACGAGCAGCAAACTATTAGATGAGTTATCAGCAAAATGGATGAACGATCAGTAAAATGGATGAATGAACAGCAAAATAGATATAATAGATAGGAATGAAATAGTATATTATATAACGAGCATTGAATGTAGTAGTTTTCAAATTGGAAGGTTTGTAGCACGAGGCATTAGCCGAGCCGCACAAGCCTAGGCCCGATCAATTTGATTAGGCCGCGTTAGTTTCGGTTCGTTTAAGCCAGTACGATGTTTTAGTTCACGTAAGCCTCAGCACAATCATTTCAATTAGTTTGTGTTAATTTGGATTATTTTGTTCATTTAACGTATCACGAGATAGCGCAAAGTAAGGCTGGCACTCTCTAATTTTGCTGCTCGATTATTCTTTTTGCTACCAAAATACGGAATGTTTTGCTGATCTATTGAATACATTTGCTGATCTAATTTTGCTACTCGATAATTTTGTTTTGCTACCAAAATATTAATTCTGCTAATCTAATTTTACCTTTTTTCACTTGTCCAGAGTTCGAGACACAGCTCATATTATTATTCTTGGTAAAACGGCTAGATATGTATATCATGTAACAAGATTAAAAAATTCTACAACTTCAAGCAAAACGGAGCTAATTTTCTTTAATTCATTTTTGATGCTAACTCAGTCTAAATGAAAAACATAATTATCGGCTTCCATTCAAAAATGTTTATTATATCCGATTGTATCACCAGTTGTCTTTAAAATTTTAGACGAGAAATGCAAATCGTTAAGTTCTTCTTTAAGCCTTTTTAATTATGCAGCCAGTAAACTAGTGGAAATTGCCAAATTTCACACGTCATATATCGAAAATTTGGTTATACGATGTGTATAATAAATACTCACAGAATGAAGTAGCCGGATTGGAATGTGGCCGATTGATTACATCTCCAGTGGGTCATTCTCAATAAGAATTTCTTTAAATGTTTTTCAGCCATGCTATAAATGTTTTTTTTGCATTTCGTGAATTTAAATGGCAATTTATAACATTATTTTTGTGAACTAAAGCTTAGCTTTTGCTCCCTAGGGATTAAAAATTTGCTTTTATTATATACGGAGTAGCACCTGAACTTCAGGCAAACCTTAAAATTAGCTTCTTGCATCAAAAAACTTTGGAAAACACGATGCATATTAGTAAAATATCCTTTTTAAAACCACGTATACAGTAAGACTAAAAGTTTTTAATAAAATAATGATTTAAATACCAAAAAATTATTATTATAACTGTAACTCGACTAATTTTCGTTAAAGCTAACATTAATATTTACATTATTGCAACTGGCCATATTAAATAAATTATTGATAACCTCTATAATAATATACTAATTTTGTAAGCTACTAAACTACGATTATGCAAGGCTCCAATATTATTTTTACAAGATAATTTTCAGGAAAAATATAATTCGCGAAATGCAAACTTTAACCCAAACTTATTGCCTGGGGCTTAAAGGGTACACATTAGTCCTTTGCTATAAAATATTATACTATTTAAAATACGGCTTCCTTAAAAATATAATTAAATTTTCGAGGAGTAGTCTAAACTTCAAAGAAGAATTGACAGCATTCCAATTTCAGATAGTTATTAAGCAAGATAAAGACATTAATTAAAAAAGGTTTATTAACGCTTTTTACCTATCTAGATGTACTCCGGAAACCGGTAAATGTATTTTGATCTCAAGGAGCTCTACGGACTAGAAACCTTGACCATATTTTTCTTTTAATGAAATAAGCCTTTTCGTTTTACAACCTAAAAATTTGCACAAAAATATGTAAACGATAGCATTTCATTATATAATTTATCGTTTTCGTTTAACTAAAAAATGTTCACTTTCGACGGCGAAATTATGTACAGTCTAAAAACACTGATTTAATTAAGTACTTTTAATAAAAGACGGTTAAGTACTTTACAATAAGTAAATTTAACACGTAGTATATTT
This sequence comes from Pissodes strobi, assembly GCA_016904865.1. Lineage (NCBI taxonomy): Eukaryota > Metazoa > Arthropoda > Insecta > Coleoptera > Curculionidae > Pissodes > Pissodes strobi. Next base: position 36,439 of record MU185642.1, on the reverse strand, counting down.
GATCTTGTCTGATCTTAATTGATATTTTTTATTTTCTTACGTTAATAATTGAATAAATAAAATGACTGAATAGGATAAATATAAGAAAATATTAACCTAAAGCCAATTTCGGTTATTAGATATATAAGATGACGCAAATTCTCAAAAGCTTTGGAGTGATGCTGACATATTTCTAATAATTCCCAGGAAAGATTTGCATAAAGGAAAATTATGTAATGATTTACATGAAACGTGCACTACTAACTCTTATTTAATAGAGAATTTTCATACCAAAATATTTAATGTAAATTTGCGTTTTTGGCATACTGCAATTAAATGTACAAGTCAAGTAAATATGTGCTACTTAGATGATTGTCGTCTTCTGTTTCACTTTCACAAGCATATCTTTCTCTTTTTTTTTCTGAAAAGCCTCGTCCTGTGTTAAGTTATTAACACCAACAATCTACGAGGTGTTAATATCAAATGGTAAATGTTATTGTCCTGGCAATAAAATGCCCAATTCTTTGCTTTATTGATCTAGATTTACATATGGAATTTTTATATAAAATGTCTAACTTCTTGGCTATCAAAATGCTAAACAATGTATAAAAAGTCAATACTATCGAACATAGGTAAATTGGAATCTCTTAATGATTGTTATTACTAGCATTTTTATAAAATCAAACTTAGGTGTTCTATATATATAGTTTAGCAAATTCTGTGGAGAAATTTGTTTTCCATAAAAATATATACTGTTATTTCGCTTTCGAAAAATTAAACTTTTGGGCATATCCTATAAGATATATGAGCAATGTAATATCGTCATGTAGCCAACGCCACTGAAGCAGAGCAACCCGACTTTTAATTTCGCGACGGTCACTGCTATTGCCAGATTTAGCTTCTTATAGAATTTCGTAATTATATTTTTCCACAAACAGACATGTCGGCAATAAATGGATGCATTTAATAATCGATCCAATAATGTGTTGGTGTCCACTATCCCTGCACACACTTAAGATTTAAGCTCCCAAATAGAATAAATCAGAATGGTTTAATTCAATATTGAACATACTGCATCGTACATTAAAGCTTAATCTTTGCTAAAAGTTACTCTCAACAGTCTCAACACGGGATGCGAATTCTCATCGATCTCCGTTCTCACAGCTGTTTAATTTACAAGTGAACTGCATTTCATCAGCGATTAAAATGTTACAGTTCAATTTTAATTTATCCAGAGGCAAGCATTAATGTTTATGGCAAAATCGCCAGATTGATATCAAGATTACTTCCGCTTCTGATCTCCTTTCTGATATAATTCTTGCACTAGGAAGCATACCGGCAGAAGATAAACAAGGACTAAAAATGGCAGCTCTCTCTCTTGTTCGCCTAAAATTCGGCGAATTTTAATGCTCTGTCTCGCATTATCACAAAAGAGCTGTATTTGCGGGTACCTATTATATAGGTTTGTCCCCAATTTTTTCAGCGCTGTGATGGTATGTTTAGCAACTGCAGAATTACCGCTTCAATTACTGAACTCATATGAAAATAATACCTGGATTGAGTGCGATTGCCGGAAAATAATAGTTCTTAAAATGGCATTTCAATATCGATTACAACTTTCAGTTATAATCTGTTAAATATATTTTGATCTAATATGTTATTGGCTATAATACTTTTTAAAATCAATTTTCTTTTATCCCCTGCATCTCAGTAACTAACGCGTGTATGCCTATTTTAAGCCTCTGCAAAGGAAAATTTCCAGCAGCAGGAATAGTATATCTAATTTCCCCAACCAGGATTGTAAGGTCTGCTCTGTTCGAACTAGGCATACGTTTAAATAGCTTAAACTTTTCTGTGGTGCATCCTTTGAAGGTAGCTTAGGGAAACCTGGGATATTTTGAATAGATGTCGCACTTCAATTTTGGTTTAATTTTCTAGCAGCCTTTCTATGTCTACAATTTACATATATTATTTCTCTGTCTCTGCACTATAAAGGTTTTCATTAGGGGAGGAAGAAAGACCACATTTTAGTTCTCCCTGTATGTCATGCGTCTTGAACTACTTCTGAACACATCATAATCATGAAGTCAGACGTTGTTGCATCATACCTTCTTAATAAGTCAACCTATGTCTTCTTCTGCCTTTTCCCTTCCGAAGAAGAATCCTGCATAACGTTTCCTTCCTCATCTTAAATTGTAGAATCATCTTCGACCATGACTTTCCTCGTCATCACCTTAACTGTTTTGAGATTTTCTTTTCCTGGTTTTCCTGTAGTTTCCCTTTTTGTGTAGTGTCTGAAGGAATCATACATTTTCACGCTTTTCCCCTCGCCTTACTGTCCAACATATAAACAGGGGCTTATTTGGTCATGAGAAATGAATGAAACATTATTTTTCACTTTATCCGATGCTGGTGTATCTGCAATGCTAGTAGAAGAAACTATTATGACATTAGTGACAAATGTTACTGCAGCACTGGCTATAGGTATATTTCTTGCTGAAGTTTCAATGGTTTTGGCTTGCCAAGCTGTACAGGTGAATTGTCTGAGAGAGAAAAGCACAGAAACACATTATTGACAAATGTTACTGCAGCACTGGCTATAGGTATATTTCTTGCGGAAGTTTCAATGGTTTTGCCAAGCTGTGCAGGTGAATTGTCTGAGAGAGAAAAGCACAGAAACTCATAATCATCAAAAACATTTCTGTGAGATAAAAAATCCCACATTTGCCGAAACCGAACTTCACTTTTTCTGATATAGTAGCTCTGTATCAAGCCCTGGAACACAACTGAGGCAACGTATATATTGAAAGAGTTAGGTTTGTATGCAATAACATCCATGAGTTCATATCGCCATTGAGATATTTCTTCAAGGGTCCAAATGCAGATATAGCTGTACGTGTTGGATGTGTGGAGGTAATGTAAAAAACTTTTATTCCATAGTCTCTGCAAAAGTTGATTCCTACAACACTGATATGGAATTTATCATTGTGTGTTATAGATAGCCTTTGCTTCACCTAAAATTTTTGTGACCTGAACTAAATTATTTTCCCTCATACAGCCCAAGGTCCATGGATCCCGGCAAATTATTCTAGGCATCATGCGATGCTGGTCAGAGAGCACTCTGAAAATACCCAACTTAGGTTACCAGTTCACCACGTTATTTAAATGTAACTTCTTTCTCACAACTTTTAAAACAAATGATACTGCCGTAACGCCAGACTCATTAAGATTAAAGCTTTGTCATGCTTGATAGCTATATCTAGTTCACATTCACATTCTTAAACTTCACCTTGTTACAGGTGGTTATTCAATCTCTATTTAGGATCACAAGTACTAATAATTATTTCATTGTCCATCAGCCTAGCAAATTTTTGACAACGAATTGGAAGTTTGCCTGCTTCGTTTTCTTGGACGTGAGCCCCTAAAATATGCTCGAATGTTCCAGTGAATATTTTGCTGGTACCCTTTCCATTTTGTCCGTCGATTTTTATCAATTCGCTTTTCTTTCGACTTGCTAACCAAAACTAACCCAAGACTAACCCAAGACATACCCAAAATCAAGAAAAAACTGTAGACAAAAAAAATAAAAAAAAGCAACAAGATTTGAATCCGGGCCGCCGAATCAAATCCTAACCATCTAGACCCCTCAACCACGAAGGTTCTTGCGACAAGCTGATTGGATCGCGAAGACATGGCGCGAATGCAAGATTGGTGCGCACGCACGCAGGAACGAAAGTGATATTTTCAATCTATCCGCAAAATATTTGCCAACTGGTTCGTCACCGTCACGACTTTGCTAACTAATTATATCTGCAGATGCAGCACAAGCACCACCTATGAGGAAAAATAGACAAGACTAACTGAAACTAACCCAAATTTACAAAAAGAAACAAACATAACCTCAAAAAAATAAAGAAAATATGTATTGCCCCCGACGGGAATTGAACGCAGGAGAATCTGACCACTAGACCATTTAGACCTGTTAAAGGAAAAGTGACGTTAATCCACCAATCAGAATCGACTAATATAGCATATAGTGGCGTATGACTGTAAAGGATCTTAAAATCCAAATACAATCATTTACAGTCCTACGCCACTATGCTATATTAGCCGCTTCTGATTGTTGGATTAACGTCACTTTAGAGTACTGTGTTAACTCTTAACGCATGGCAGATTTTTATAAAATTGTGGTTGAAAGTAGCTATTTATCAGGTGATTATGACGCTATAAGAAAATTTAATTTCTACCCTAAAATATGGCAAAACTTTTCGGAAAAATATATCAGGCAATTTTTAAAAGGTCAAATAATGTCATATTCTTGTTTGGCATAATCGATAACCACCCTTTATTAATTTGTAACAGCGTGTCCACATCATAAAATAATAAATTTTAACTTTTTACAGCAATTTATAATCCATTATTTATTAGTTATAATTAGCATTATTTTCACATAACTTGCTTACTTGGCATTAGTTAATTCCAGAAAAGACATAACCTCATCTGGAATGCTAGAAATAGTACAATTTTATTTCTTATGAGGTCAATACCCTGATTACTATTGCGTTAAAAGCTGGTATAGGGGGGTTTTCAAATATAACCCAAACAGGAATATGACATTATTTGTCCGTTTAAAAATGGCCTATTATGTATTTCTGAAAATATTTGCCTATTTTTAATTATAGCGATGAATGCCACTGGTGGAAATTAATTTCCGTATTGCGGCTGATCGATTGATACCTTCAACCAAAATTTTATACCAATCCTAGCACTATTAAGGGAGCTATAATATCGGAGCTATAAAAAGTTATACATTCTGTATAATAAAGCAAACAAGATAAAAGTCTTATTTTGAGAGGACTATTTTAAGTTGAATAAAAACGTCATATTGTAGGAAAATCATTGATAATAAATAATAACATACTAATATCTGCTCCTAGAAAGACGTTGTTTATGCCTTCATACATGAATGTGAAATGTGCTAGTATAATATGTTATCCTCCCCGGTGGTATATAAGCTAATTCCTTTAACTGTACAAGCATATGTGCATCCATATAGAGATACTAATTTAAAGGTAGAAATGTTAAGTTCATCGTTACGAAGGTTTAGGAAAAAATTATTGAATAAAATTTAAAGGTTTATTTACTTAATTCCAAATTAAATCCGAAAGTTTGATTCAGCGTTACCAAAGGTCCCTGAAAAACTGCGGACCATGCTTTAAAAACAGCATTCAGTCAAATTATAAAGTAATTTACCTGCTATAAATTAACAATCATTGAGATAAACAAACTTTTATTTTAAGCACAGAGCTTTAAAATTGAGGGTATATGGCGCATTGCCAACCAGAGTATAAGGTTACTTTAATGTGAAAATATAGATTTTTAAATATTTAAAAACAAACATTTAATAATTTAAATATTTGATAGTTAATCGTACCAATGGGCATGTATGCATTAAATGTGTGATTGATCTTAAGATTTAAACATAAGGCTGACTTAACCTAAACTATTTTCTTGTCTAAACTTATGGTGTTTCTTTTCTTCAAATATAATTCTTACTATTAATGTTTGCAAAATAATTCGATTTTCTATATTTTATGGTGAGTATTAAATAACTGACCAACTTCACAATATACGTTTATTTCTGTGGCACAAATATAATATAATTTTCAGTCAAATCGGCATATTTCACGCTTTTCTTACTGATACGTTTCACCCTAAAATCTGCTACTTTTTTATTTAGTATGCTTCAGAACGGCGATACTACCACTTAAAAGCGTTCAGAAATGGCCTACAAAATTGATATGTCAAAACTTAAACACCATATCTTTAGAAACACTTAATTTTCTATTGGCCATACTTCAGAAGATATAACGATATATAATTAAAGATATACTTTCGATTTGACACACGTGATTTATTAGTTTCTGCCACTATAATGATGTGTTTGTGTATAATGCATAAAATGTCCCAATCGTTGTAATAACATTAAGTCCTTACCCCATGGAAAGTTTTATTGAAGAATGGCCAAAAGATAACTTAAATTTAAATGTAGTTAAATGTAAAATATCTACAAAATACTTATGAAACTATAAAGGTAGTCAACAACCAATAAGTTAGTTATAGTTAAAGTTTCTCCAATATTGATATAAGTTAATCATTACGAGTCAAAATAGAATGCTTTACTTCTATTACGTGGTTTTTACTCAAATATATTATTTATTTAAAAATTTATTTTAAGCCGAGGACGAAGCAATTAAATTATTTTTTTATTATTATTATTATTATTATTATTATTATTTTTATTATTATTATTTATTGACTGAACAGTGAAGAAAAGTTCCTCATCAAAGAAGTTCTACTTCCTGGTTTTTTTTATTTATTTCGTTTATAAATAAGCTTTTAGTCTAGACCAAAAATTTGTCTTGAAAATTATCCACTTAAATTTAGGAGATACATACTTGTAAATTTTCCCAAATTCTTATGGAATTTGGTATATTCCTGTTTTTAAAATAAGGGTAAATTAAATTTTTTTTCGAAATTTATGTCAGTGAAAAACGTACCTATATTTCGAAGTGTAATATAAAATGAGCAGGCCAGGGCTGCAATAAATCGTTTAAAAAAACCTTAAACCGCAACTATAAATCATTTCTAAAATACAAATTAATTATTTAAATTTCCAGTAATTTTAGCTTCAATATATGAATAATAATTTGAAGTATTGCAAGTATTTTTTCAAATTGATTTATTTTCCGTAAAGATATTTCAGGGAATATCTGAAGTCATGTGATTGGTTTAAATACACGACTTAGATGGATTTCAAATACTTAAGCAGTTTTCAATTGATTTAGGATTCAAGGCAACAAGCATAATGTACATAATTTTTAATCATTTTAAGGCAATTCTATTGTATCGTCGCCGCAACATAGGAACTTGGCAGGTTGGCATCAGCGATAGAGAAGAACATTCAATTAAGCTGAGAACATATTTCTCTGATGCAAGGTATTGCCCAGCACATCGACAAAATGTATTTCTGTACCCCTATAATTTTATATATTTTTAAATATATATATTACGAGGTCTCATATCTTTTATCTCAAATATGAAATTACTTTTTGTAAAATTACTTTAAATCATAGACTAAAATCACAAAAATCGATTGAGTCAAAATATTATTTAATTATTTAGCTCTTACAGATCTGAAGCATCCGTATGTATTGGTATTTATAGCGTCTGTACTAAGCTTGCCAAAATACTTCTCTATACTACTCTTATATTTAAATCCAAATATTCTAAATATACCTTCACAATTTTTGCAATAATTAAAATAATAAGTAATTTAGTAACTGGCAAAGTATTTAGCGGTTAAATACTAAAAGAATTTTAATATTTTTTGTTATTATCTACATTTACCTACCTAAAAAAAATAGTACTTGAAAAGTTAATATTTATTTAAATACTATTTCAGTATTAAATCATTTGGATATTTTTTGCCAATTAATTAAAATAATCGTTTTTATAAGACATGGTCATCTAATAAGTCAATAAATAAATATACTTTATTAATTTTGAAGTAGAACATAAAGACATAGGTATTTTATTTCAATAAAGTTCCATAAGAGTAAAACAATACAAATAATAGTTTTTAATAAAGCAAAAATAGTTAGGCATCTTTATCACTACCAGTTTTTCAGTTATTTTGTCTGAAAGCGCATGCCTTGGAGGGGTGTCTATAAATGTGGTGTAATGTGTAATAAAACATCATTTCAACTGCTGCTGCTGAGGGTGTGCATTGTTTACACCATCTAATAAAACAAGATGATTGATGGACTTAGACATTTTTGCGATTAAATAGTTCGATAGAATCGTTAGGGTATTTAAATACTTTCCTAGAATTTAAATACTTTCGAACGATTTATATACGTATATTTACAAGTATTGAAATACAATTTCAAAAATTAGATCCCGAATGCGTTTCAAATAATAAACGAGGAGACCCCGGCTTTGATGAACCCCTTTTTAATGTTGCCTTTCGCTCTTTAGATGTGAATATTTAAAGTTTTTTTAACCAAATAATGAGCGAAACATAGTCTAATTTTTGTACTTTTTTAGTGATAATTTATAGTTTGGTTCGTTCATAGGAAATGTGCCATCAGATGCTAATATCAGGCAATAATGCCACCTCGAACGAAAAAGTGAAATATAGCAACTTACAACCTGTACCTAATTAAGATATTGATAAACCATAGGTAATAAAAAATTTAACTCATATCCTTAAACATTTAAAGCCACACTTTTCTCATTTAGTAACATCATAATAAAAAAAATAGAAACAAGTTTACTAAACCAAGGAGTAAGCTTTATTAAAGAATTGGAATGTTATGTCACTGAAACTAACAACACAAGTCACAAGAATATGAAATATCGATCTGCCATTGCTCTTATGCGTTCCAAACACTGTCGAAATATTACTGCTTCATCATATTCGAATAATTGTGTGTATATCAAAATTCCCCTTATAAAATTAAAAGTGCGCCTTACAGATGCTCTATTAGTAAATAGTAATTTAAATTAGGTCTAGAGAAATGCTGCATAGACTACTTGACCAAATATTCTTAATATTTCTGCCAGAAAATACGTAAAATTTTGGCAGGAAGAGATTTTACATTGCCTTTTAACATGGCGAAAACGTTGTTGCCTTGCAAAGTCATGAAACTCAAATTATTGCAAGGGTGCCAACATAACCGGTGATCCATCACGGCCGGGTCTCCCCTACATTTTCAAAAAATAATAATTGCTGATGGTAACATTTTACACAGAAAAGCAATTAAGCAAGCTACGTTAATTGTCAACAAAATATAAGTAATCAAAAATAGGATAACAAAAACCGTATTTTGGAATCTTATAAGTGTTGACTATCTTTCACAACTAGCAGATTATAAGACTTTATGTTAGATCTTGTAGATATTAATCACTAAGCTAAGCTTTCTGAATTAATTTATCTTTAATATTTTTTTTGTATCTAATAGTTAAATGGAAATTTTAATAGACCTCCACTTAAAAGGTATGTCTTCAAAATATTTATCATTATGTATTAGGAATGGCAATTGTAAGTACCTATGTTAGTTTTAAAAAAGCAATATTAAAACTTATCAAATATTAATATTATGTCAATAATTTGTGCTACAAAAGCAATAGTATAGAACATATCGAAATTGTCTTCTTTCAGCATTACTTTCATATACAGGGTGAACATTTCCAAATGTTACAAGGCGATATCTCAAAAATGGTTTACGGTATTTTCGTAAAATATTGGTAATTAGGAAACAGATAGGGAGGTATATTTAGCCCCATTTTTACATTTTGCTTCTCTCTATTTTAATTTGGGGGAGGGACTGTGGAATTTTAAGTGAAACGATGTACTTTTGTTTCTAAAATTTAAAAACTACGTATGTGTGTTTTTATAACTGAAACACTCAGCAACTTTCTTAATATGGAGATAAAATCTAAATTTAAATTTAAAAATTGCTTGGTAAATTATAGCGAATTTAAGTGCTATAACGAATTTTTTTGTCGCCCGGGGTGCGGCAATAAAGTAAATTTTTTAAATGTATATTTTTCGTTTTTAGTTTCCTGAAAAATTAGCTTTTTAAAAATACCGATCACTGTTCGGATATATTGTGTAGTTTTCGAGATGTTTACGTTTAAAGTTATAAATTATGTGCTGTTTTCACCGAGGTTAGTAATATTTAACATAAAATTTCAAGTAAGCCATGCATGATGTTAAAACTATAAACGTAAATATCTCAAAAACTGTACAAGATATCCAAAGAGTGCTTGATGGTTTTGAAAAGCTAATTTTTCAGGGAATTTAAAAATATAAACTATACAGGGTGTTTCATTTCAAAAAAAAATTATTTATTGCCCCACCCCGTATACCGAGGGCGACAAAAAATTCGTTATCGCATTAAAATTCGCTATAATTTATCAAGCAATTTTCCAATTTGAACCTACCTTTTATCTTCAATAATAAGGAAGTTACTGAGTGTTCCAGTTATAAAAAACACCCTGTACAAAAAAGCTTCATTGGCTCCCCCGGCTATGAATTTATGGTTAACTAAATATTGATTCAGTTTGAGAAATAAATAAATTTTACCAATAAATCAAGTACACTTATTTGAGAATTATTATTCGTTATTTCCATGGAAATGCATGTTAATGTACTAGTTGATTTGTTGATTTTGGGTGAGTACAGAAAAACTACAGAGAAGCTGCAAGTATTAAATGGGCGGAGCGGTTTCGAAATAAACCGAAATCTTATATGACATTTAAGTTCCAGGCGACTTATTGAGATGCTGAAATCAGTCAAAAATCAGTTGTGACCATTTTGCGCTTGAAAGATTATCACTCGTATCACATTACACTCACCAAGAGCTATCTAGAAACTTTGAAAGTATTTTAAATTATCTCTTATTAGGCAGAAATTTAATTTCGTTTTTAATTGGGCGTTTTCTTGAAGCTAGACAGTCACGTTATACACTACTGGACGTCGGAAAATCCTCACTGGGAAAAACAGTACCAAATCAACATCCCTGATTAATTAGTGTTGAGTGTAGAATAATCGAGGAGAGTTATTGGTTTGCATTTTTTGGAGGACATTTAAATGGAAAACTTACACAGACTTTTTCAGAATCCAATTTTTTAACCAACACATAATTCCTGACATTTGATTTCAGCAGGATAGTACGCCACCCCATTATATAATTCATGCCCTTAATCGATTCAAGAAAATATTTGAAAACAGGTGGATTGATTGAGCTGGTCCCGTTTTTTCTGTTCTGAGAAGATCCTCTTTGCGTAGTGTGGGACTCACCACTGGCATACCTTAGCTGTTTTCCGGCCTGTGCTTTAACCCAAGGGGACTCTGCCGCAGGCCGGAGGGGAGAACTTCCGGGATTGGCTCCTATTAAGTCCTGGTCGTCTTATTGTAGATGCCTCTCTGTGATTATTATGATCACGCTTCGCGTAGTTTGTTGTGTCGTGTTTCTCTAGTTGAGTTGTAGGAAGCAAGATTTGATCTTACTCGACTCCTGCTCTGGTCGTTTTTGAGGAGTCACACAAGTAGACTTCTAGGTCATCTGTGTGTGGCTCATCTGCGCCTCCTTTGGTGGATGTTATCTGGATTATATTATACGGCTTGCCTCAGTTGTTGATGGGCATGGTTCTCTGCTTTTATGAATACGCGCCTAGCATTATTGACTATGAAGTCTTCTAGTGGTTGCCACTGTAGGTCTGACTGCAGGTCAGCATTTCTGACGAACCTGTAAGCAATTTTATACTGGATTTAGCTGTGGAGCCATGCATCAGTTGAGCTATGGTCGTTATCATAGTGAGCTTAGTCTTCTATGACATTTGGCTATGACATCCCATCATAGGGTTCAGCATAGCCATTGCTCTCTTGGCCCTGTCTCTTGCTGCTTGGATGTGCCTTTTCCATGTCAAGCCACGATCTAGGTACACTACAAGGTACAGGGTGTCTCACTATAAATGGAACCCCCCTTTAACTTTCTCAATTGACGTTTTAGAAAAAAACGTCAAATACAAAATTAAAGGGAATGATGTGAAGTTTTTTGTGGCATAGCACAGTTGTATACAGGGTGTTCCACAAAGGCCGGATTAAACAAAGTTTAAATTTTTTAAATGGAACACCCTATATATTATTGCATATTTGGATTTTGCGGAGAATTCTAGACATATTTCATAAATACTGTCCTATACCTATCTGTTACTGTTTTCGAAATATTGCCAGTTGAAAATCAACCATTTACCAAGTTTGACAGCCTGTAAAATCTAAACGGTTAAAGATAGAGCAAAATGGTTGGCACTTTCCTATCTTGGTTTTTCCTAAGCTATCGTTTGACACTAATTTTTTATTTAACCAGAGGTTAAGAAATTCCGGTTAAATTTAACCTCTGGTTAAATCTAAAATTAGTGTCGAACGATAGCTTATGAAAAACCAAGATAGGAAAGTGCAAAACATTTTGCGCTATCTTTAGCCGTTTAGATTTTACAGGCTGTCAAACTTGGTAAATGGTCGATTTTCAACTGTCAATATTCCAAAAACAGTAACAGATAGGTATAGGACATTATTTATGAAATATGTCTAGAATTCTCCGCAAAATCCAAATATGCTATAATATATAGGGTGTTCCATTTAAAAAATTTAAACTTTGTTTAATCCCGCCTTTGTGGAACACCCTATATACAACTGTGCTATGCCACAAAAAACTTCACATCATACCCTTTAATTTTTGTATTTGACGTTTTTTTCTAAAACGTCAATTGAGAAAGTTAAAGGGGGGCTCCATTTATCCGGTACTTGACTTCCGTGTTTAAAGGTGCGTCGATGTTATTTATCCGTATGTGCAGTCCTGCAGCCAATCTCCCCATCTGGCGGAATATCGCCTGCGTTTTACGCTCATTAACCTTGTTCGTCATGCAATTTATTAGTTCATCTGTTGCCTCCTGCAGCACAGTGCTTATCCTCCTCGTGTCGGTGTGGGCAAATTGTATCATTGCATTGTTAGCATACAATGAAATTTGCGCGTCGCAAATGATGGTATGTCATGTGATGTGTGAATACTGAGTACAGGGATGGACCAAGGGCCCTGCGGTACTCCTGCCTGAAGTATCCTAAGCCTAGATATTGCCTTTATTTTAGATTCTCCTGTCTGTTAGGTAGCTTCTTATGTCAACTGGCCTGCTGGGTTTGCAGATTTGATCCCACTTGACTTCTTCTTAGGGGGTTTTATAAAGGACAAATTGAACTTCAGATTTTATATCAAATACGAAATTCGCTTTTCCCGCTTATAAGTCACTCCTGATTAAATGTAGATATGTACTTGTATGTGTGTCAAATTCTTCACATTTTTAAATAATGCATTTTCAGTACCTTTTCAATCATGACACACAATAAGTAAGCGTAGCCAGGAGAGCAAATGAAAAATGTATACAAATATCTATTTTTTTATGTAGATTCGAATGTTAGAAAGAAAAGAACGTCATCCCATTTACAACAAATCAGAGATACTGGGTAAAATGTATAAAATATGGCTAAATATGTCCCCTCATCTCTCTATTACAAAATTGCATGGAAATATTTTAAACCGTTTTTGAGATATCGCTATAAAACAATATGAGAACTCACCCTTTATAAAAAAAAAACAAGAGATAAATTATAAAAAAAGTATGGATGAACGTTAATAGTAATAATAATTAAAAATTGAATACATACCTTTAAAGGCAAAAAAGCACATGCCTTCGTATCATATCGTTTCTAGATGTATGTAGCCTAACCACACCCACTTTAAAAATCATTCTGATGCTAGAGGAACCTGTTAATAATTTCCATTTTATTTTATATTTTATATAGATCAAGAATTCATAGTATAAATATCGTTGCCTTTAACAGAATGTCTACTTAAAATATTATTGCTCTTATATTTAGTCTGTTCAGGAAAAATATTGCTAACCCTGTTATAATGCATTAGTAGATCTGTGGTGATCGAGATAATAGGTATATAAAATTTCAAAATGTGGTGTGAAGATACCTACGTTAGTTCCCACATGGGAAGGTAATTATTATTAATGGCTTGTTTCTTTAAGCAAAATATGAACAATTCCAGGGGGGACCATGGCCTTCCCTGGGAATTTAAAGGACTCATTTTACAACATACTATTCATGCCATGCCATTCAAAAGGGTGTCGAATCCATGTTTTTTTTAACGACTTTAACGACTTTTGGGTCAAAAATTGGGCTTAGCCTCCACCAGACGTCATATTGAGAGGTAATTTGCTCAAGTTAAGTCTGGTCTTTCTCTTGTAATATCCCCATATCCACAAGGTGGTCTTTAAGGATTTTAGGATATATATAGATGAGGCAGTGTAAGAACTGAACTAAAGAGAGTGGATCAGACTTGTGGAGTGGACTGCAGAAAGTGCTTATTTTTGATCCGACTGTTGCTTCACAGGTGAGAAATAACTGAGATTTTGGATAGTAGTAACAAAATTTTGATAGATGGTCGGAGAAACATGTGACATTAATTTTAGTGCTATATTCGGTGAAGACATTTGCAAAATATTATCCAAGCAGATATCCCTTTTAATAATATCAAATATCGTTTGTTCGATTTTAAAATTTCAAAGCGCATTGCATTGATTGGTTCCGATCAGGATTACGCTGCCTCCACTCATCACATCAGACCAAAGACCAGGTCCAACACACTAGTCAAGTCCAAGAAAGGAGTTCGATGAACCTGAGGGTGTTCTGTAAATTGTCTACAAGTAGGTTTTAGAACATCGCAACAATATAGCAGAAGTTCCAATACATTTCTCAATACTGTGTGTCATACATAATATCTGCACTATAAATATAATATCCGTACCGTGTTGTCCATATACGCTTTAAGGCTGCCCATTTTACACCAGCACTTTTTGAAATCACGTGAAATGGCCTGAAACAATAGAGACCATATTGGATAGCAGAGTAAGTCAAAATATATTTTCTGGTTCAATAATTTAATTAAAATCGCACTGAGTTAAACTGCTTTTAAAATTACATTTGTACTCTAAAGGTTATAAAACAGATTTGGGTATATACAGACAGTCGCGATACACGACTGTATGGTGTTATTAGCGGTGTGTACCTGCTTTGTGCAAATCGACAATAAGTTGAGCAGAAAATACAGAGTTGTGCACTCAAGTTGTGTATTTCTCTATGGGAGCATCATACCGGGCAGGAAAATTACGTACATATCGATCAGCTGGGAATCTGGCCTTCCTTCCGTTTGATATAAAAAATAAGTACCCAAACCCCAACTGATTTCAGGACTGCTTCGGTATTCGAAGAAAAAAGTCAAATTTTCATCCGCGTTGGAGGAACAATCACGTAAACATCATTAAATTAGTTCCAGAATTTTTAGGCACTAGGATATAACAGAAAATATTAAACACCATATTTAAGTTTGTGAATTCTATATACTGAAAATCTTCTACAAATGGTAAAAATAAGGGAGCCGAACTTAATGCGCAGAGTTAGAGCGTTCCACCTTCTTCGTGTTTGCCTTAAACAGCTCTATAATTTTTGGGAGTACGTGCTAGCTACATCCGCTATTGCCAGAGTGACCCTAACACTTGTCTGAGCAGCAACAGAATGTGATGAGTTTTAAGCGATGTTTGATAAAATTTTTGGATCACTTGTAACCGTTTTAATAGACGTTTGGGTGATTTGACGATATATTGTTATATAAATATAGCGATTGGACAAACTGTACTCAAAACGATCTATGCTTTAATAATTCATACTAATAATACAGTATAGTGCAGATTATACGTCCAAAGGCAAGCCTTAAGGATGGTACTATATAGCACGATAAATTCCTCTTATACCTATATGCCCGAACTCAATCGAAAATTATTTTAAATAAAGGGATTTATTGTATAATTAACGTTTACTAGGTTGTTGTTGCTTCTTGCGCACTAGAACATTTAAACATGATATTCTAACATGCATCTAAGCATTATATTAACATTTCACATACCTATATCACAGCATTATATATGCTGTGCCTATATGAATTCTTGATCTAAATTTTCTATACTGCCAGATGAGTATAGTAGGGTTCTAAATGGTCCATTGTAAAATTCACATTGTTATATAGAGATGACAAAATGTATATGAAATCCTAATTTGTACAGGTAGTTTAACTTGTGTGTTAATAAATCGCTTTTGACTTAATATGCCTTGTTTTATTTTAGTCAGAAAATATGTCTCACCTAAATATAAATGCGTCAAAATATGCCATTTTTATTTTAATCAAAAAATGTCTCTTTATAAAATGTAAATTTTCTATCAATTTTGCTAAATAAGGCCGAGGGAGCTCTGCGATCCTTCCGTTTTTTTTGTAAAGATCATTGAATTTTACTTAAAAGATATTATGTCGAATTTAATCCATCGAGTTTAATTCTAGCAGAAAGTATTATGATGATTTTTTTTAAATATCATTGTTCTTTTAAATTTGGCAAATGATACCAAAACAATGTCTGCAAATCCGGGAGTGTTTTAGTTGGATATTATGTAGAATAGAGTCCACGTAGTTTAATCCTGGCAGTAAGCATGATGTCGGTGTTTTTTTAAAACATATGAATTCTCTATCAAAAATGCAATTCTGCAAATTCAAATTTTTTTTTGGATAAAAGGCATATTATGTAGAATAGAATCCACTTGTCTTGTCATAAATTATTTTGATGTCGTATTTTTAAGGAAATTTGAATTTCTGTTAAATTTGCTTCCAACAGAAAATGTTTTTAGTTAAATGGTGGGCTAGAAAATGTGATTTTTTTATTAAATTTAGGATAGAATACTTAATGTGAAATACAATCCACATAGTTTGGAGCTTTGCAGAAATTATTTTAATATCGTTTTTTTATTAAATGTGAATTTTCTATCAAATTTACCAAATAAGGCGGCCCTTCCCAAAAAAGGGTTAACACATACAAGAATTTTTCAGTTATGTAACACTATTAGATAATTGCTTAACAACCGGTCCATATGCTTGGTTCACTCAGCGGTGTTAATATTTATAGGTGTGGGTCGTAGAGTTTAGACAATTGCTCGAAGGCGCGTTACTAAATTTTCTATTAAGAATAAATATATCAATGAATTTTAAGCATTCAAATTAGGATAGTAAAATGTAGAAAAATACCCTATCTAAGAATACTAGGAAACCTGAAAACAAATTGTATAAACTCAACTTGACATTGACTTCAGCATACCAAAATAAACTTCAAAGATCCTAATTAAGCTATTTATTTAAGTAATAAATATATTAGCAGACATAACGTACCCAATGGAAAATTAATTGATCTCAAACTTAATTCAGATTATAGTATCGCACTAATAATAATAATAAGATTCTGCCAAATAAGCATCACCCAAATTATAAGATTATCAAGTCTTAAAATCTTAAGTTCTAAATCATTAATACTGTCTACCTAAAATCTAATTTATTAAGTTCTGACTAAGTAACAGACAATCACAGAACGCCCTAAATAAAATTAATCCTCTAAATAAAAATCAATTATAAATAAATCTCATGGCAACGATCATATCAGTGGACAAATAAACAGTTAAAAAGAAATATTAAACAAATAAATTGACCTGTGAAGCAAATATATGGTCAACGAAAATCTACAGGGAAAATCGAAATGAGCTCAATTCGGTAACCGGCTTATGGACGAAAACCTAAAGTAGTAGTTAGGTAAGACGGTCTATTGTCATAAGGTTTACAGAATTACAGTAAGTGTGTAGTGTTTAAGTATGTATACGAAATAAAAATAAATAAATCAGATAATTCCTATAATCTTAGAGAGTCATTTGTTAACCAAAATAATATTATACACGGTAATGAACAAGGTCAGTATCAATCAATCAAATAACGGTAAGCAACGGTAATAGATACATTAAGAGCTAATAAACGATTAAAAGTCAATTAACGGCAAGTTCGATAGACAATAAGATAAATAATTATATGACCTACAGTAAGGGCGTAGAGGTAAACTCACGTAATACACAAACAGTAAATCAGATAATTACAGTGGCATTTGCTAACCAAGATAATATCAGATACCATCCCAGGTAGCAGAGGTACGTGATAATGACGTAATTTTCAAGTGACATCTCGTCGTAACTCGTCAGCTAACCAAAAAAACACGTCATTAAGACGTGATAAAACTCACGTGAAAATATCGTCAGTAAAATAACGTCATACTCACGTCATTTTTTGGTCATTTGATATAACGTCCCACTTTTTGCACACCTGCTTTTATTTAAATTTGTAAAATATTGACCAGGTTTGCTTTGCATTGGATAAATACCTACATTAGGTACCCATAAAATGTTATATTTTTAATGTCAACCAACCAAGGTTTATGTTTTGCGTAAAAAGTACGTCCTAGTTTAATTGTATTTTTAAACAATTTGTCTATTTTAAATAGCCCTCAATAGTTTTATTTTTTACATCTAGGCGCTCTTTATTTGACGTCATAACCTAACCAACCCGGTGCTTTCCCTGCGCGTCTGTGGCCGGTCGCCGTCCGCGATTCGCCATTTTGCCTTTTCGGCCTTCGTATTGGTCGGTCTTCGCGTCTTCGCTTTCCCTTCGTTATTTCGTTTTCGGTGTAGGCGTAAAGGTGGAATGTGGCATTTTTGACGATAGATGTTTTGACCATTTATACTAATAATTATTGGGTGCCGCAGTGTGTGTGTGTGTGTGTTATTGTAATGCATTTGATGTATTGTTCTAAGCTGGTACTTAAGTGAATCAATTTATTTCCTCCAGAGACAATCCTCTTTAGTTTTCCGGTTCCCATGTTTCCAGTTCAAGCTTAAGGCTAAAAACAATAGTGAAAAATGGCGGGATGTCGGACACCTCAAATTATTTATTTATTTGAAGTTCCTTTTGTTTCTTTAGTTTTACCTTCAGTATAAGGGCAGTTATATATGGTTTGGCTTGCAGGATTATGATAGTTTATTTAGGAAGGTAGGGCCTACTTAAAATGTATTTAAATTATTATTATAATATCGATTAGAACACTAAATAGGTATGGTTTCAAAAATACAACATTTCAATTTACGACAAAAGAGTTTAGTATAATTAGTTTAGGTATTGTATTTTACACAAAATAAACATAATTTTGACAAAATGAAAAAAGTTGTTTTTATGTAACTGTGATTTTCGGTTGAGGCTCCGTAAAAATATCGTCCATTAGTGACGTGACAATCACGTCTAAAGAGTCGTCAAATACAAGTCCCAAAATACGTCAAAAAAACGTCATGTAAATGACGTCATCGGTCTGAGACATTAGGAGGTCATTTTCACGTCATAATCACGTCATCCGTGAGGTCATTTCTAGTGATCGAATTACTAGTTTGTCACGTCATTATCACGCACCTCTGCTACCTGGAGTAGCGAAGAAAGTCAGTATTAGTTAATCAAATAACGATAAGAAACGGTAATAGATACAATAAAAGATAATAATCCTTTTATATGGTCATACGGAATTGGAAATCACTGGTAGTGGTTGGTGGCTATTTCCTAATTCGTAGGGCTACTTGGCTAGCCTCAATTAGAACATTACTGCTTCCGATAAAACTGCACGTCACGCCATGCGGCCAGCATCACTTCGACAAAAAGGTTTCCAATAAACAAGAATGAAACTGGAGAAACTCTCTTGGCTAGTGGAAGATCGGGCGGAGGATGGAGGTTCAGACCCGAGGAAGGACCCCAGTAAAATTATAAATAATTTTAACTATCTAATATAGAAAGACAAGCATCCAACATAAGTACCATTTAAAAGGGTAATCTCACTTTACATAAAGTACATTTACGGGACGATAATGCCGATAACACAAGAAAATAGTGCTTGCCAATTTATATCATGATAAATTAATAAGAATATTGGAAAATTACGATAAAATCTTAACTGAGACTTGTTTTTTCTCTACCTACGTATTCAGTGCGCCTCAGAAAAGGCCACGTCAATTACTAAAATATATCTTGGGCAGCCATCAAGAGAATGCTCGGAAATGAAGGACGGCCACGAGTACTTCGAAACTGTATTTGTCGATACCGTTTGGGTGCATTCCAATATTTCAAAGTATGAAATAGTTAATGTTTTAATGTGTAAATTCTAAATTTAGAATAGGTAGGTGAGGTGCAACCACATACTACCATATACCAGTGAAAGGAAGTAACTCTATTTCTGGATTTGGTAGCATTTACAACACTACACAGAAAATATTTTGATGTTCGACCTATCAGGAAATGTGAATTTTCTATCAACGTGCAAATAATCCTGACGTTCGAATTTTTCAATTTTTTTCACATGGATGTGCTTAAATGAAAAAAAATTAAGAATTTGGATGTGCTCTAAGTATCTAGAATATATTCTAGCGATTTTTGTCTTTTCAGAAGTTATTCTTGTCCAATTCAAAAATTAAATTACTTGCTATATTGAATATTTTGCCGGACTTGCGATGTAGCCAACTACGGACTTTTCAAATGTGTAAGTATTTATAGGACTTCACGTAACACGCTTTTACTTTGTTAATTAACGAAAAAAATGTATGGATAATTTTACCATGTGTTTTATTTTAAAACTCGTATCTGTCTTCAAGCAAATCTTTATCATACCTATTCCCAACCAACGGTTCTATCGAGCCTTAATTAATTAGGGGAGCTCTATTAGTGAATAGATATTTTGCCGTCCTAACATGAAAGGTCCTATCTGCAATATTTAGGTTTTGAGACAGGTTTTTGCTTCTTTTCATTGTAAAACACATGGTATTTTAACAAACCCTTCATTTTTTATTCATGTCGGAAAATTTGACTTACCTCTTGCCGATTAGCGGATTTTTGATAATTATGGCTGTGCTTGATAGTATTGTCACATATAGCTTCAGTGGCGTGCAAGCCAGCCCTTGCAGACCCTGCAATGCGGGAGGGCCCCGGAGTATAGAGGGGACCCGCAGGGGTCCCTTCCTATATTTGTCTTAAATAATAATAATTTTGGTGACAAATCTAATCCTTTATTTAGTGCGGCTTGGACTACAGGAACTCTTAGTGAGTGGAAAGGACTCTCAAAAAATATATCTGCACATGACAAGTATTCATTTGGAAGCATGTTTAGTATATTCAACACGAAAGGATAAAAAAAATCATTGATTCCTTCCTGAAAGATAATCGAGACATTTTAAAAAACGTTTTGAAGAGACTAATTGATATCACAAGAACTATGGCAATTTGTAACTTACCATTTCGTGGACATCGAGAATGATCGAGATACTATTTCTGATTATGAAAATAAGTTGGAGCCAGATTCTTCTTCTTCAGAAGGAGTATTTCTGAATATTGTAAAACTTTTAGCAAGATATGATCCGGTTCTTGAGATGCACTTCAATAATATGCAAAAAATTCGGTATCATTACCTAAGTAATAGGTCACAAAATAAATTTATTGCGCTTATTTCTGATACAATTCAGAAAACTATAGTTGAAGATATAAAAAAAGAGTCCGTTTGTTTCCTCATTGTTGGTATACTAGCGACTAGCCAAGATATTAGTAAGAAAGATCAGGTAGGTATTGTGATCCGGTCCATCAATACCAAGGGTAATAAGAAGTACAATGTGGCGGACTCTTTCTTAGGATTTTTCGAAATGATGGGACAAAGGACAAATCGGCATTTTACGCATCTCTGGATATAATATTAGTACAATTTGAAAAGAGATACGAGGTATTCAAAAATATTTATTAAAATTTTGAAATTTTAGGACCACAAGTATTACTTCAAGCTGAAGAATGTGAAATTATAACTAAAGCTAAAAAATTAACAGACAAATACTCTGACAATTTAACACCGAATTTAGCTAGTGATACAAACAAAAAACTTCCTTGCAAATCAATTACAAGAAATGCGTAGTATTAGAGAATTTGCAGACTTCATCTTTGACAAAAATTAATTACTGATCAGTAGCATACCTGACTTGTGTACAGGATTTCAATTATTTTTAGTTCTCCCAGTTACATCAGCCCAATTTGAGAGGACTTTCTCAAACTTTAAATTAATAAAAAGAACTTTGTTAGATCAACGATGGCTCAAAGCCGTCTTAGCTTCTTGGCAATAATTTGTGTAGAACACGAAAAACATATAGTTTGAACGCAATAGTAGATAGATTCTTGTCTACACGTTGTAAACGTAGAACGTAGAAGTTGTAGGTAGATTAAATCAGTCAATATTACTAACTTCCTTTTTTTGCGTCTACAATCTATGATTTTTATGTATTTTGTTTATAAGACAATTCTTATTTTTTATAGATTAAGTAATACAAATATGTATTATATACACTGCCGGACAATTTTAGGGGATATGAAAATTTAACATCTACACTTAAACTCGAATAAAATGAATAATTTTCACCCAATCTCCAAAAATGTTTTTTTCTCTGAGAGGTGTATCCTTCTACTTTAATTATATGCTAGGAAAAATAAAATTTATTAAACGATGCGCTACATACAAGGTAAAATATAAAGCATTAGTTTTTTTTCATTTTTTAAAACCCCTGTGTAATAGATAGCACCACTGAATTAAGTAATCTGACTGATCATCTAGGGCGGTGGAAGTGTCAGTTATATTCTGTTTTTTTAATTTTGTTTCTATCACATGTAATAAAGGTTCTATGATTGTTTTTTTTTTAAACGAGGCATTTTCATATTAATGCATAATATTTTAATAATGAAATAATAATCTAGGTATAAATAATTTAATTTTTACTGTAACACATACAATGACAATACATGACATAAGAAAATCAAACAGAACATCAGTACAGAGTGTGACCACCACGAACTTCCAAGACGGCTTGATTCCTTCGCGGCATGCTCCTCACTAAATTATCAAAAGGTTCTTGCGGTAAGTTATTCCACGAAATTGGTAATACGTCTCTAAGTTGTGCCAGATTTTGAACGGCGGCTGACAATGGTCAAGGGCACGCTGTGACATTCCCAGCCGTGCTCTATCGGATTTAAATCAGGAGAAAGAGCAGGTACTCTCAAGGGCTCTATACCATGCCTTTCAATGTCAGCAATAACATCTCGCGTACGATGCGTTATTATCAAGAAAAGTAAATTCACCCATTTCTTGTGCTATTGGCGCTGCTAATCCATTTTATAATATCCCGGACCTGGATTAGTCCATTCATACTACCATTGCAGATATACAGCTGAGTACGTCGCCCCATCGCAATGCCAGCCCAAACCATAACAGTTCCACCGCGAAATGAATGAATTTCTTGCATATGCCATAAGTGACGAGCCGTATTTTTTCTGCCTCCATTCTCGGATTATTGTTAAGTCGCTGTACAGTCCAAAATGGGACTCGTCTGAAAACAGAACTCTATTCCACTCAGCCTCCCAGTGTTGATATTCAGTTGCCCACTCTATTCTTCTACGCTTATGCTGGTTAGTCAGTGGAATTCCTCTCATTGGCCTGCGACACACAAGGTTAGCCTCTGCCAAACGACTTCTTACTTTTTATGCAGTAATATTAACTTCTGCAGCACCTTCCAGTTGTTGCCGTATTGCGACTGAAGTCGTGCTCGGATTTATTCTCGCTGAAAGCGCTATGAAGCGATCTTGAAACCTTGTTGTTTTTCTTTTTCGACCTTGTCCTGAACGTCTCGATTCTGAACCGATTTCTCTAAATCGTTTTAGCAAACGGCTTACAACGCTTTGTGAAGTATTAAAGTGGACAGCTACATCGGCTTGCCTCATTCCACCTTCTAGCATACCAATAGCTCGACTAACTTCAATTGGAGTTAAATGTCGAGGCATATCGTAACAATACTTTGAAAACACGATAAAGAAAAATAGCCAAATGACAACTGTAAATTTTGTAATGTCACACTATGGTTACAATAATAAAAAACAAATAATGAGCACAGCACACTCGGCTTCTAACTAGAACCATAATGCATTAATGTGAAAATGCATGGTTTTAGAAAAACAATCGTCCAACCATTATTACATGAGATAGAAACAAAATTCAAAAAACAAAATATAGCTGACTCTTCCGCCACCCTAGAAGATCAGAGAGATCACTTAATTCGGTGGTGCTATCATTTATACAGGGGTTTTAAGGAATGGGAAAAAATAATACTTTATATTTCACCTTGTATGTAGCGCCTTGTTTAATGAATTTAATTTTTCCTAGCATATAATTAAAATAGAAGGATACACCTTTCAGAGTAAAAAACATTTTTGGAGATTGAGTGAAAATTATTCATTTTATTCCAGTTTAAGTTCAGACATTAAATTTCCATATCCCCTAAAATTGTCCGGCAGTGTATATATAAAATTCTAAATATGATCGGGGGCCCCGAAAAAAATTTGGCGGGGGGGCCCCAGACAAATTTTGCACGCCACTGGCTTAGAATACGCAATTAGGTTTCTTCAATAGTACTTACTGAATTTCTCCTAAATCAAACTAATATTCTAACACTTTAATTATGATTTTTAAAAACTAAATAAGTAATTTACATAATAACATATAACGATAAGAACATGTTGAAAGAATAGAAACAGTAATCATTTTCTTCATCCAAACCATCTTCGTTAACCGGCAAGTCGTCCCAAAATTTCATACAATTTTGAGAAAAGTGCGCTTTTAATTTGGATATACCCCTATTTTCAGTCAACGATATAAGATTATTTTTTCGATCTAAAGGCACACTGCGTCATGAAATACGAGCGTGCAGCTTTCGTAGCGTGCCCTTGAATCACCTCATTATAAACCTATCTTTTACATCAATAAAATCATTTTCAAATTCTGTTTTGTAGGAAAAAAAATCGCAGTCCTTCACAAAGATGCAACCGTGGGGGAGGGGAGGGAGAGTATATTACGTAAGTTATATTACGTAGGTCTACTATACCAAAACATACCAAATAAATGCATATTACTTGAAGTTTCGTTCGTTTTTACAATTTATAACGTTATAAGTGTGGTTGAAAGAGCAAAAGACCATTATTTGCATTCGATTCGTCTGACATTCCTGGATCTAACGATATGAGGTACACGACTAGTATGTCGTGAGAAACTAAAAGTCACCCTTTTAACCCAAACTAAACCACTCTTAACACAATCTAATGTAAAAAATGACTTTTAGCAGGTTACGTAAGTTTAGTTTACCAAAATATACCACATAAATGCATATTATTTAAGGCTTCGATCGTTTTTACAATTTATAACATTAATGCTGGTTGTAAAAACTGCATTCGATTCGCCTCTCAATCCCCGATCTAACGCGGTTAGTTTCACTTAATATCAACTTATTTTAGTCATTTGAGTCGGTTCCAAAACGTTACAAAGAATTTTAATAGATTTGGTTAGTTTTCGTTAGTCGTCTAATCAGTTAGTTTCACTTAGTCTCAACTTTTTTACTTATTTGAGCCGGTTCTGTTTTAATCAATTTCAATAGATTTGGTTAGTCGTTTAATCAACTTTCGGTTTTTTCCACATAGTCTCAAATTATTTTACAGCTGGTTCGGATACGTTATTATCAATTTTAATAGATTTGGTTAGTTTTGATTCATTAATCATCTAATCAACTTTCGGTTAGTTTCACTTAGTCTCAACTTATGTTTGTTTTTTTGAGTCGGATCTGATACGTTATAATCAATTTTAATAGATTTGGTTAGTTTTGGTTAGCCGTCTAATCAACTATCGGTTAGTTTCACTTAGTCTCAATTTATATTACTTATTTGAGCTGGTTCCGATACGTTACAATCAATTTTATGAGATTTGGTTAGTTTTGGTTTATCGTCTAACTGACTTTCGGTTAGCTTCACTTAGTCTCAACTTATTTTAGTCATTTGAGTCGGTTCCGACACAATATAATCAAGTTTACCAAACTAATGAACTTCCGGTTAGTTTCACTTAGTCACAACTTATTTTAGTCATTTGAGTCGATTTCGATACATTATAATCAATTTTATGAGATTTGGTTAGTTTGGGTTAGTCATCTAATCAACTTTTGATTAGTTTCAATTAGTCTCAACTTGTTTCACTTATTTGAGCTGGTTCTGATACGTTATAATCAATTTTAATAAATTTGGTTAGTTTTGGTGAGTTGCCTAATCAACTTGAGGTTAGTTACACTTAGTCTCAAATTATTTTAGCCATTTGAGTCGGTTCCGATACGTTATAATCAAGTTTAATAAACTTGGTCTCTTTTGGTTAGTCGTCTAAGCAACTTCCGGTTAGTTTCACTTAGTCTCAAGTTATTTTACTTATTTGACCCGGTTCCGATTTGTTGTAACCAATTTCAATAGATTTGGTTAGTCGTCCTATCAACTTTCGGTTAGTTTCACTTAGTGTCGACTTATTTTAGTCCTCTGAACCGGTTCCGACGCGTTATAATTAATTTTAATAGATTTGGTTAATTTTAGTTAGCCGTCCAATCAAGTTTCGGTTAGTTTGACTCAATTTTAACTTACTTTAGTCATTTGAACCATTTCTGATACGTTATAAACAATTTTAATAGATTGAGTTAGTTTTGGTTAATTGTCAATTCAAATGTCGGTTAGTTTCACTTAATATCAACTTATTTTAGTCATTTGAACCGGTTACGATACGTTATAAGCAATTTTAATAGATTTGATTATTCTTGGTTAATCGTCGATTTAACTTTTGGTTATTTTTTTTTTATGGCAGTGACACACACTCTAAAGGGAGATCCTATGGCGCTCGACGAGCGGTGTGTGTGCGAAGATGTTGATTGACACGGAACATGTCAGTTCGAAAAAGTGAGCTATTTAATGTTTGGTGCCAAAGTAACTGGATAGAAGAAAAGAACGGTGGTATTTTGACTATATATATTATATTTGTTTTACATAAATTTCATTTAAATGGCCAACCAGAAAGTGATGTGTATAATAAAATGAAAGAAAAGGTGAGAAATTTTAACGTTTCCGAAAATAAAAAGTGGAAATGCTCTACACGCACCTGAAGCAAATTTGAAACCAAACGCCTCGATCGGCGAAATACTGCCTCTCGACTTCTTCGAATATTTATATCATTTTAACGAAAATGTAGCCCCAAGAAGTAAAGGACGTCCTTGTAAAAGCTTCGCAGATGTTGGGGATCAGCGAAAACGGCAAATTTAATTAGAGGTCAGGTAGGAGCTAACATTTGCAGCAAGTAAAATTCTTGAGTTATCGGGACAAAGAACTGCTTCTAAAATCATTAAAGCAGTATGAGAATTATCAGGAAAAGACGCAAGCAAAATAAAAAAGCTTTAGATAGTCCTCCTTGAAAACAAATAAAATATACTCCAGAAGAAGCTCTGAGTCTTTTTATTGATGGCCGATTGCAAGCACTTGTTGACCACACATCGAAGCGGATTTACGAAACGCAAAAAGAAATTTCTCAAAATTTACCAGAAACACAGAAACCTGTGGAACTTGTGGTGTCACTCCTAGAATCATGAATGATTCGAACACAATATTTAATCTATCTGCAGAAGAAAAAAAATATTATTATGGTCTTTCTACCCTTCATGCCTGCGATAAGGTGTTTGAAATTTTGCTTGCATATTTCTTACAAAATTCTGGTCAAGAAATGGCATATACGAGAACCAAACGAAAAAAATCTGGTCAAAACAGAAAAGATGAAATAATACAAAAGTTAAGGGAACATTTGCATTTGCTGGTTGACATTCCAAAGCAGGGATTTGGTACCACTAAAGATGGGATTTTTTTTATAAGTGATGACCTGAACTTCTTACTTCTTTCATGCAAGGATTCCATTGTTATGTTTTTTTTTAAGAATAACACTTCTACTTTTATTATAAATTGGTTGTTACAAATTACTAACATTTTAAAATTAAATTTGGATTATTTTTTAGTGTTATTAATTTAAAAATATATGCTATCATTAAGAATTATATTTTTTGCCTCTTTTACTTTTCTAAATGCCAAATAGATCCTTAAGGTAATCGAAATAGGCATTTGTATTTATTACCGTCTAAAATCGCAAAAATGACCTATGTGGGTCGTCGGGATACTTCGGGAGCGTTTCAAACTTCCTGGTACGATAATTATAAATGACTTTGCGGAAGTTTATATAAACAGAGTTTGTATTGCTAGCGGTGCATTTTATTGGGTGAAGCAAAACATTCGTGGTGCTCAAATGATGGTTTCAAGGACTTAAAAAACTGTTAGGCAGAGTGCGGGCTTCCACATTAACACATGATCAAGTTTTTGAAAAATATAAAGTTTTATATTTCGAAGTTTTAGACACTATCTCATTACAAATTACCACTCGTTACTCGGTTTCAAGATTTAGAAAAATTCAGTTTATCACTTTAATGGGCGCTTTAAATTTTAAATCTTGCTCCAAAAACTTTCCTACCGATACATTAACTAACCTAAAAAACTGCTACCCTAATATATTTGCCGATTCTCAAAAACTGTATTCGGAGCTACAATTTATTTGGACTAATGAAGAATTTAAAGACCTTGAACCACAAACTTTAATGAAAAATATTACTGAATATAAAAATATCCTCAGAGAAGTATATAAACTATTTTCCTTTCTAATGACAATTCCATCAGCTAGTGTTTCCTGGAACGAAGTTTTTCTTGCCTAAGAAGGGTTAAATCCTATTTACGTAGTTCAACGACTGAAAACCGACTTTTGACGGGATATCTGCTCTAAAAAGATTGAATAATAGCGGCGATAGTACGGTTCCCTGTGGCACTCCTGACAGCCGGTTTCTGCTGGCAGATATCTGTGTGCCAATTTTTGTAGAGAAGATACGTCCAGCAAGGTATGACGCGATGAGCGCTATCAAGTGTAGTGGCATTCTATAATTCGCCAGCAGCTTGTATAGTAGCCCATCGTGCCATACCCTGTCAAACGCCTTCTCTATATCTAGGAGCATTAGAACAGTTGATTATTTCTCAGTGAAACCCCTATACACATCGGTGGCGATTTTCGCGGCCAACATGACGGTGCCATGTCGACCGCGAAAGCCGAACTGTTCATTCGGGAGAATTTACAGTTTATCGACCTCCCTAGCACGGTAGAATTAATGAACGGTAGCGTCAAATGCATAAAAATCTCGATTTTGCCGCCTGAGGTAAGAGCGGTTCAATCCAGTTTTCTCATAGACTTGCAGAAATTTTGGGGAGTTTTAGCACAAACGTAATATACGAGGGCGAGGGAGACATTATTTAGGGACTGTTGTTGCGTTTTCTATAACGATGGATGGATTTTGTGCAGTGGATAACTATTTCGGTAAAACTAATGGTAAAAAATAATTTTTTAGATTCCCAAAAGATCCTTTCAGGTATGAGTAAATATTATCTAGAATTAAAATACCTACCTACTTGGTTTTTTAAAAAGGGATGAGATAAAAATTAGGCATGAAAATATTATTCATAAAATTGTACCCTCCATACATTCCTTAATCAATCATGTTCCCTTTTCAAACCATTTGGTTTTGTGCTAATCATAAAATGTAAGATTAAACTTATAGTTCCCATTCATAGCTAGGGGTGGAACCAATAAAAACGAAAATATTTTATATCTAAATAAACCAAAACAATACAATTACAAATGGAAAAACACCATCATCATTTCCCCAAATTTCAATTACGGGTGTTAAGGGAGTAGGGACCATAAAGGGGTCGTTTATTTTTGTAGAAGGGATTCTAGCTCAGGTTATAAAACTATTATGGGCCTGAAAATATGTAGTTTACGTATCTATAACTAAGACGCCGATTCCGGCCTATAAAGAACCGTTTTGTAATAGTGAAAAAATAGTATATTAAGATACTTGTTTTAAAATACCATATTTTTTCGCATGACCACTAAATTAGGACGACCTGCTTGCGTGGAGTTTCCTAATGTGCGACGTGCGAGTGCGCTAAATGTCTTTTAAAACGTGTATTTTATACTTTTTTTTCAATTTTGCAGGTTTTTTAATGAAAACTATTAATCTAGTCCCGATCAACAGTTGGGCGGCCATATTGTCATTTTTGGCGTCTTTATTACTAGAAATCCCATTGAAAGCGGTGTCGAAATTTTTGCTAGTGGGCCTTGACATTTAACAATTTTGTTAATATCCTAGCAACCAGTCAACAAAAGCCGTATCGAAAAGAAGTTCTTTTCGACACGCATTTGCATATCAAAATGGGATCATTTTGAACGCAAAATAGAAATAGTATATTGTGCAACAAGTGCTGAAAATAAGACTTTTCACACCAATGAGACAGTTTGGTGAAACGAGCCGTAGACGAGTGCCATAAAGTCTTTTCAACACGTGTAGCACACTATGCTTTTTCTACGACTGCTACATACAGGGTCTGGGTGCCTCACTGGGAGTGTGGTAGAAAATTACATGTTACCTATATGGGAAAATTTTTATTATTGATTTATCAGAAAATTTTATTCCTAGCGAAAGAAACTACGTGACTAAGAGATTCTCGCTAAACTATAACCAGGGACACAGTCCTAAAACGGGGCCACCGGTGTGGGGTCTCTATTTTCTAAATATTTTGAAAAAGAGGCTCTGGGGGCGAAGCCCTAAAATGAGGCCCCAGGGGGGCGAAACCCTAGAATGGAGCCTATGGCACGGGAGGACTATTTTTACAGATTTTATAATGGAGCCCCGGGGCGAAGCCCTAAAATTGGGCCCCAAGCCTTAAAAGGGGGGCCCTGGTATGAGAGTCCCATTTTCTACAGTTTTGCAAAAATGGGCTACTGGGGGGGTGAAGCCCTAAAATTGGGCCCCCTTTTTTAGAGATCTGGGAATGGGATGTCTGAGGGCGAAGCTCTAAATCGGAGACGAAGCCCTTTAATCTAAATACCCGAATAAGTGTGTGAAAAGTATACTTTGCATACGCCGTGTGCAAAGTATACTTTTCACACGATGTTTGAAATGTCCAGTTTTCAAGAGCAGTTGTTAGTGCGTTTTTGTCTATTTTCAGGGCAGTCGTAGAAAAAAGTTATTAAACAAACTTTGCGTATATTATGTTTTGTGTTACTAAATACCTTAGAGTATTAGTTTGGGTTTGTACTAAACTTGTCTTCAATTTCGAAGAAATTAATATTTTTGTAGTATAAGCTACATTACACAAAACTTGTTATTAAATGCCTTGTTTATTGTTTTATTAGTCCCTAGTAATCCTGGGCAAGATTAGCCTTTCAGGTGTTCAGGAGTGAAATAGGCCTGTATGATGCAGGTAAAGCAGGATCTTTGCTTGCCTTTGGGAAGAGTACTATGCAGGCTATTTTTCAAGACGCAGGGATATGCTGCAGCCGGATGACCGCGTTAATTATATGCATGTACTCCACTATGGTTTTCTGGGGTAAGTTTAAGTAAGTGCCTTGTTTCTCGGGAGACGGCTGAGAGCTTTGCGGACGGGAATTTAAGGGTGATTGACATGCCGGCATCGAGAAATTTAGTCTTCCGGATATATCCGTAAAAAAACCGAAAATCATCTATTTCATTTTTATTTTTTCCTGCCTCTGTTTGAAGAGATAAAGCAAAATAAATGTCACATTATTATTGCCAGTTTTCCTCCTCTACAAGTCGACGGTATCAAATTTTAAATCCAACATTTCGCTTTTGGGCTTTCATCAAATTATTTTTTTTTTTAATTACGAACCTGAAATTTTTATCTAATTTTTAAAAAGCCTTTGGTCTCCTTAAACCAACGATGTATCGCACATCAATAAATCAACAAATCTAGATTTTTTTCCATAAGGGATAATATGTTAAACAGAGATGGGACGATCTTTTCTGACCCGATTTCACTTATGACAATATTTGTTACCACTATCGGACATGTGTGATACATCGTTGGTTTTGGGAGACCAAAGGCTTTTTAAAAATTAGATAAAAAAAACCCAGGTCCGTATGTAAAAAAAATAAGTTGATGAAGGGGGCCCGAAAGCGAAACGTCGGATTTAAAATTTGTTATCGCCAACTATTAGAGGAGAAAAAGTAGCAATAATAATGTGACATTTATTTTACTTCATCTCTTCAAACAAAGGCAGGAAAAAATAAAAATAAAATAGATGATTTTCGGTCTTTTACGGATATCTCTGAAAGTAGACGAAAATGTCTAAATTTCCCGACGGCATGTCAATCACCCTTAAATTGCTCAATTTTGCCCCAATTGAACCGACTTCGTAACTGTTACGGCTTCCGAGATACCCATACAAGAAAAGAATTTGTAGCACCTTGTATAAATTTAGTACCTATTCGCCCTTTATTTTTTTAGTTACAATAATTTTATACCTATTTTAGCAATATCGCGAATGCGCCATTAATATATGTTTGCTTTAGGTGTTTTTTAACGTCGACTTTTGGGTAAGAGTTTGTGTGTGGCACCCCAAAAAATTACCTCCGGCGGCCTTTTGCCTCACCTGACGGTAAAGCTAACGGGCCGCCATTATTGCCCATTATAGTAAGTAAGTAGTCCTCCTTCAAGGCACTTAAGCCATCATATTCACTTCTCTTTTGCAGAGACGTATGCTTCCTTTTCTTCTTTTTTTTTTCTAGTCAAAACAAGTAAAATGTGCTGCTGCTAATGCTAATGCGGAAGCGTTTTCATCATCATCGAACTACATTTTAACTAAAATATTGCTTTCATGGATATTTATTTTTAATTTGAATTCCTGTCGCGTAGATGACAAGTTTAAACTTGTTGAAATTTGTTCGGAAATTCTGAAATACCAAGATTACCAAGTAACATTTAGCAACAAAAAGCGCCTAATTGTGCATTTGGCGGATACCAGTCTTTATAGAGCTTAATCAGAACTTTCGTCTTCCTTTTTATCCGAATCAAATATGTATGAAATGTAGGTATGTATGTATTATATAGCAATGTGTTGAAACAACCTATCGATAAAACACAATATAAAATATGTTGCATAGCAACCTTACAAAACAATTCAACTAATCGAATAGCGATCTTCGAGTCTCGACCTAGTAACAGCATATTTAATTCATAAAGTTAAGTTCGTACGACTGGTAATAAATAATATACATTGTCGCAAAATAAAATAATATAGCGTGGTTATTAATCTACACATGTATTCGTGACATATATAACAATGTAATAAATATAACGATATTAAAGCCTACGTCAGCTATAAAGATGACAGTTGTGTGACACATAATGAAAGTAAATTAACAGAAAATGTTGATAGTTTAATAAAAACGTCAGAAATATGGAGCAAAATAAAAAAGATACACCATCAAGTTGCAAAAAAGATCTGAAGGTTAAGAAGAAGAACAAGCGTGCATTTTTTGATAAAGTAACTCATCTCTATTTGCAAGAGAAGCATCTAACAAATATCGTAAGTGAAAATATATGCATTTACTTATTCAGTTTCATAGTTAATTTTTTTTCAGCCAAAGTTATCTAACACAAAAGACATTCAGACATTGTATCTGTACAGTAACCATATTACAAATATCGAAAATTTACATGAACTTTCCAATCTGACTAGTCTGTATCTACAAAATAATAAAATTGATAAAATGGAAAACATCTCCAACCTGCGTCTATTGAAAAAATTATATGTGGGTAAAAACAGAATCGGAGTTTTAGAAGGGTTGGAGTGCATTAACGGATTGGAAGAATTACATATAGAAAAGCAGGAGCTGATAGATAACTCACCATTATGCTTTGATCCCAGAACTATTTTGAATCTCTCGGTAAGTTATGGAATAATTTAGAAATCAATTATTAAAAGTTGGTTTGGTAGTGGTTTCATATAGGTCCTTATGAATACTTTGAGGATTTTTTACTATAAATGGATTGAAATACTTCTAAGATATAGAATCATGAATAAATTGGGTTGCTCGAATCTGTTGCATTTGCAAAAAAAAAATGATTTTAAAATGTACAAAATAAAGACACGTAAAATAATTACTCCCCAGTAATTGTTTAATACAGGTCCTTAATAGAACTGTGACGTTATTTTGTTACACCGACCCAAGACCGTGTGATCCACTTATCGTATTCATATTTCAATTTGATATTCTGGAGTTGCCTTAATGCCTCAAGAGATTAAGAAGAAGCGGCTCAACTTTCTTTTAGCTGAAATGGGTTATGTAAAAACTGTGTTTTTGTTTGTTTATAAAAGGTCTGTCTGAACATAGAAACACAAATTATTTTTTTCGGAAATGCGTCATTTCCGTTTTTCAGACTTTAGATTAGCTGAAATCGGTTACATAAAAATTAGTTTTTGTTTAATGTTCTAGACATTTATTCAGAACCCAGGAATCAAATTTTTTTTCCGGAAATGCATCATTTCTTTTTTTTTTAATTTTTTTCAATTTTTTTTTTTTAGTTTAGAATAGCTAAAATCGGTTACATAAAAACTAGTTTTACCTTAGTAATTGAGACATTTATTCTAATCGCAGAAACTAATAACTTTTCTCCGGAAATGCGTCATTTCCGTTTTTCAAGAATATTTAATATAATTTAAATAAGTTTAATTTAAAGTAAACTAATTGTGCAATTTGGGTCAGGTTGGATTATCGTAAGCGCGCAAAGAGCGCTTATTTAATTATGCAATTTTGGGTTAGTTTGAGTTACGGTAAGCGCGCGAAGTGCCCTTGTTTAGCTTTGTAATTTGGGTTAATTTGGGTTAGCTTGGATTAGTTTGGGTTAGGTTGTGTTAGTTTGGATTAGCTTGGTTTAGTTTGGGTTAGTTTGTTTCAGTCGGGTCACTGTAAGCGCGCGAAGCGCGCTTGTTCAGCTTTGTAATTTGGGTTAGCTTGGGTTAGTTTGGGTTAGCTTGGGTTAATTTGGATTAGCTTGGGTTAGTTCGTTTTAGACGGGCCATTGTAAGCGCGCGGAGCGCGCTTATTAAATTTTGCAATTTCAAGTTTGGGCTAGATGAAGTTACGATAAGCGCGCGAAGCGCGCTTGTTGAGCTTTGTAATTTGGGTTAGCTTGGGGTAGTTTGGGTTAGCTTGGGTTAGTTTGGGTAGTTTGTATTAGCTTGGGATAGTTTGGGTTAGGTTGGGTTAGTTTGTGTTAGTTTGGATTAGCTTGGGTTAGTTTGTCTCAGTCAGTGGAAAATAGCAAAGGTGGTGCTCATCCATAAAACAGGGAAACCCTACGACACACCAAGTGGTTATAGACCATTATGTCTAATAGACACGCTAGGCAAACTATACGAGCACATGATCAGGGAGCGACTGGAAACAGAAATATTGGCGAAAGGAGGACTATCAACGAGCCAGAATGGGTTTATGAAAGGTAAATCAACTTTAGACGCAGTTAAAAGGGTAATTGACATTGCAACAAGAGCAAAGTCAGTAAACAGTGAAGAAAAGTGGTGCACACTCGTGACTTTGGACGTCCAAAATGCGTTTAACACCGCATCATGGGAAATCATTCTAAGGCGTTTGTTCCAGACGGGAATTTCAAGGTACCTAATAAATACCATCCGGGATTATTTCGACCAAAGATTTATAAAAGTTGACAACACAGTATCGAGTACTACGGCAGGCATACCGCAGGGATCCGTCTTGGGCCCTCTATTGTGGAACATTCTATATGATCCCGTGTTTCGACTGAGGTACAGCGAGGGCGTAACAACGATAGGATATGCGGACGACCTAGCCGTCATTGTCACAGCAAGAAGCAAGGAAGACCTAATGAACAGAGCCAACGAAACGCTAACCACCATCAGCAATTGGATGAGAGAACTGGAGGGTACAAACAATATTCCAAAGAA
The DNA here is from genome assembly GCA_016904865.1 of Pissodes strobi. NCBI lineage: Eukaryota > Metazoa > Arthropoda > Insecta > Coleoptera > Curculionidae > Pissodes > Pissodes strobi. The sequence goes on along the minus strand of MU185642.1, from coordinate 1,081 downwards.
GGAAATTAAATACTTAGGCATAGTCTTCGGAGAAAATATGGGTTTCGGGAGACACATAGAAATAGCCGCGAAAAAGGCGGCAGATAAAATGACTGCCATAAGCCGTCTCATGCCTCACACCAAGGGTCCCAAACTACAGAAAAGGAGACTGCTGTACGGCGTGATGCAATCAACAATGCTATACGGAGCCCCAATATGGCACCGAGTAACAACCATAGCAAAATATAGGACAATTCTCGAGAGCGCGCAGAGAAAAAGCCTGATCAGGGTTGCGTCCGCATACCGTACAGTATCAACAATCGCTCTACAAGTAATTACCGGTATCCCTCCGATAGACCTTACGGTAGAAGAGAGGTTTCTACTTGACAAAACAGGAGAGCGACCTCTACTAAAGGACACGAAGGAAAGAGAAAGAACTAGGACTAAGGAAACGTGGCAAACACGATGGGCAGCCAATAATGAAAAAGCCCAATGGACAAAAAGACTAATACCGGATCTGGAGCATTGGTTAAGCTGCAAACACCGCAGCATAGACTACTACTTATCGCAGGCATTGACAGGTCATGGATCCTTTAGATCTTATACTTGCAGAATAGGGAAAACAGATGACAGGTGCAAATACTGTGCAGAAGTCGACGATGTTAATCACACACTGGCAGTGTGTCCAAGATGGCATAGGCAACGGCTTGAGGCCAGCTTCACATTGTGAATACACCAGTTAACAGCTGAAGGGCTAATCCGGGAGATGATGACATCCGAAACAAAGTGGAAAGCTGGACATAAAATGATAAGGTCGATCATGGAACAAAAAGAAAAAGAAGAAAGAGAAGAACCAGAAGCTTTTGACTAGATGTATTTACCAACTACCGCAAATTTAGAAAAACCAGTGATGACGAAGCCTTATCTCGACGCAAATCCCAAGGGATGTTTCCGAGACAGGTGGCAGAAACGAGGGGGAAGGGTTTTAGTCGGTCGGCGACCCTAGGATCAGGGCGCTAACCCGACACTACCTCGTCGCCATAACAACAGGCGGGGTGTCTGCCAGCAGATTTCCAATCCCCTCTATAAAAAAAAAAAAAAA
>MU185641.1:74517-107786 GCA_016904865.1 Pissodes strobi | reverse complement strand
TTCAGGTTTAAGATCAACTACAATATTTTTACCTGTTATATTAACACTTGATACAGGTACCTACTTTTCGATTAATATCTTTAAATTGAATAAAATAAATACTAATTTTTCTTATTTTGAAATGTAGTTTCATCCTTACTTATTACTTCACTCTCCTCGTTCTTAGTTTATCACTCCACTCTTGCTCTCCTTTACTGCTACTTCAGGTTTGAGATCAACTTCAATACTTTTATCATTTATTTCAACACCTGATTCAGGTATCCATTTTTCATTAATATATTTAAATTGAAAAAGATCTATATTAATTTTTCTTATTATGAAACGTAGTTTCAATCCTTACTTATTACTTCACTCTCCTCGTTCTTAGTTATTACTCTATTCTGGATCACTTTTACTGCTCCTTCGGGTTTTATATAACTCCAATATGAAGTTTCATCCTTACTTATTACTTCACTCTCCTCGTTCTTAGTTATTCCTCCAGTCTGGCTCTCTTTTACTGCTACTTCAGCTTTGAGATCAACTTCAATATTTTTATCCGTTATTTTAACACCTGATACAGGTACCACCTACTTTTCTAATAATACCTTTAAACTGAATAAAATCTATTCTAATTTTTCTTATTTTGAAATTTAGTTTCATCCTTACTTATTACTTCACTCTCTTCGTTTTTAGTTATCACTCCACTCTTGCTCTCCTTTACTGCTATTTCAGGTTTGAGATCAACTTCAATACTTTTATCCTATATTTCGACACCTGATCCAGGTATCTATTTTTCATTTTTATATTTAAATTGAATAAGATCTATATTAATTTTCCTGAGTTTCAAATGTAGCTTCATCCTTACTTATTACTTCACTCTCCTCGTTCTTAGTTATCACTCCACTTTTGCTCTCTTCTACTGCTACTTCCGGTTTTAGATCAACTTCAATATTTTTTTTCTGTTGTTTCAACACCTGATCCAGGTACCTATTTTTCATTAATATATTTAAATTGAATAAGAGCTATATTAATCTCCTTTATTTTGAAATGCAGTTTTATCTTTACTTATTACTTCACTCTCCTCGTTCTTAGTTATTACTAACTCCACTCTGACTCTCTTTTACTGCTACTTCAGGTTTTAGATGAACTTCAATATTTCAATCCGTCGTTTCAACACTTGATCCAGGTACCTATTTTTTTTATTAATATCTTTGAATTGAATAAAGTCGTTTATCAAATTTGCGTTGCTTATGGGAACACCGCAAAATTTTATAGTCTGAAGAAAAAAATTGTTTTTGCTCTAGTTAGTTTGGGCATCACGGATCAAATTCTGGATAATAAACTGGAATGAGAAACCTTCACCTGTTTTATCCTCAGACTCCTAAAGCTCGCTGAGCAACGAGAGATCTCAAAAAGTCCAAACACCCTTGCCAAACGTAATGAAAAGGGCCCATGGAAAGTTTATAGAAATAATTTTATGATAAGGAAAATCCGCTTTTGTTAATTGTAATATAATTTATTAAAATCAAACTTTATAAACTAGTCAGGGTCTAGAGATTCAGATCACGCTATTTCTATATATTCCCAAGTAATGAAGCTGAGCGTAGGTGCCACGTAAAATACTAAAAAATTTAACCAACAATTGGTTTAATTCACTCTGGCAAAGTTTAGATGGTATATTCTTGGTGATTTCTGTACACTAATTCACTATCTTAGAAATGTATGCCGGAGATGTCTGAGGCCCTAGAATCTACACTCTGACGTCACCGGACGATGTCCTGGTTATGTGGCCGAAGGTGGCGCCAGGAGCATCAAAACATGAAAAAAAAAAACAGTCCAGGGTAGTTTAAGGAATTCACCAGGAATGTCAACTGTTCTGTCTCAATGTAAGTTAATTTAGTTTACAATCGTATAAGCTTAAATACAAAAGATAACTCGCAAAATAAGAAAAAAAGGGGCGGTACCTTCTCAAAACAGCTCTTGCTATCACGACAGAAATCCAGATTAAAGACAGTGAATTTCCTATCATTCTTAATTTCTTCTTCCAGGTGGAGTTTCTCAAAAAATACATTCGTGCACAAATCATATAGTTCCATTTTCCGTCACGAAGGTGAGTGGAGCTGATTCAAATCATGCTAACTTGCATATTGAAACAAGTTTTTCTACTGCTGTGTTTATGTAGAAATTATCATAATATTAATATGTGTTTTAAAATAGTGAAACACTATATTAACTAACACAAGTAATATATTTAAAATAAGAATGAATATCGGGATAGATAGATAGATAGATAGATATATAGATAGATAGATAGATAGATAGATAGATAGTTTATTGATGCCAAATACAAAAAATGTTTACACACGTCCATCGTAGTATACAGTTTATGCTATCAAGTACCCTTAACTGGGTCTGAACGGAAATCAAATTACCTACTTTAACTTTATAGCTTACAAATTTACAAAGCACTAAACGTCATACTTTAAAAAAACCTTCCATTTTTCACACATTAAAATTTATGTTAGGAAATTACATATTATTGGTAAAAGAGACATTTACAATTTACACACCACAAATTAATTTATCACAGCTCCAAAATTCCTGTACACTATAGAATATGTTTTCAGTTAAGAATTTTTTAACGATATTTTTGAACTTTATGAGTGGAAGTTCTCTGACACTCAAGAGAACTCTACTAACCCAAATAAACCCAAACTAACCCAAACTAACTCAAGAGAACTCTCTTAAAGAGTTTAACCGCCAAATGTTCCGGTCTGCTCTGGCACCTTCCAAGCCTGCAGTAGGCAAACCGAAGATCTTTCCTTCCCCGTGTCAGGTATTCATGCTCGTTAGAGTGAGTACTAAAGTTTTCTATATTTTTCCTGACATAAATGATATTTTCTTGTATAAATACTGATGGGAGGGTTAGTATACCAAGCTTGAAGAAGGCACCCCTGCAATCGTCCCGGTAGCCAAGACCAGCAAGCAACCTGACAGCCCTTCTCTGCATGCTGAAAATTCTGGCAGCCGACGCCGCCCCGCCCCACACCATTATACCGTATGACACAACGGAGTGGAACAAGGCATAGTAGGTAGATAGGAGAGCAGTCTCAGAAACGTAGCTCTTCAAATTACGCAACAAGAACACACAGCTTCTGAGCTCTCCAGTAGCGCTCGCCACATGGACATCCCACTTTAGTTTTGGGCCCAGATGCACTCCCAAAAACATGACCGACTCTTCGTTCTGTCTACCATTGAGATCACGCGGCGTAAATATCATAGTCTGCGTTTTGTTACTGTTTAGCAAGAGCTCATTACACCAAAACCATACCTCAGTTCTTAATTGTGCCTCTCTCGCCTCAGAGCAAACATCCTCAAGTTTACCACCCCGCAGTGAAAGCGCAGTATCATCAACTAAGAGAGTGTATTTTGCAGTGGACTCGTTAAGGGGCAAATCGTTGATATAAATTAAGAAGAACCCTGGACCCAAGACCGATCCCTGTGTAACTCCCACATCAATCACCCTCTCCACAGATGACACAGCACCTACCCTGACTGACTGGCATCTGTTTTCCAGATATGATCTTAATATCTGAATGCTACTATTATTAAATTTGTAGAACTTTAGTTTGGTCAGAAGGATATCATGAGAGACACAAACAAAAGCTTTACTTAAATCAAAGAATTGTACTAGGTCATATTGCAGGTCTTCAAAAGAGTCCATATTTATGTAGAGCAGGTTCAGAACGCCCAGAATGGTACTCTTGTCCTCCCTGAAACCAAACTGACCTTCATAAAACATTCGGTTGTTTTCAAAATAGTTTCTAATTTGTGCTGCCATGCACTTTTAGATAATATTGGGAGCAGTGAGATAGGACGAGAGTTGAACACATCCATCGCATCGCCTTTTTTGTAGATATGTATGACAATAATTGCTCTTTTCAAGATGTGGGGAAAAGTATTTTCTTTAAAGCACTGATTAATCAGCTTAGTTAGTGGAATTATTATTAAGTTTTTAATACATTTAATTAACTTTACTGAAAACCCATAAGCGTCAGTACAATTTTTGTTTTTGAGCAAATTCAAGATTTCTCTAACTTCATTATAAGTGAATTCCCGAAATGAAAAATCAACAACCGGAATATCCAGATTTTCCAAAAACTGATAGGGATCCAAGAGGATCCCTATCAGTTTTTAGTATCTGGCTCTTCAGATTCCGAACTACACTACTAAAAAGTTACTAAAAACCTCAGGATCTATTTTTATACCTTTATCTTTTTTTAGGTTAGTTTGGGTTAGTTGTTATTAATGATGTCCCACATGCATGTGGTGGATTTTTTTGCAGTTCTAATCATGTTGTCATTTGTTATACATTTCTGGTTTAAGATAGCTTGACGGTATGCTTTTTTAAATGATTTTAACTCTTCTCGATTACCTGAAGTGTCATACTGCCTGCAAATTTCCCCCAGAAAAGCAACCTGCTCCTCATTAGGCGTAATGTGTCATTAACCCACTCTACCCTGCCTGGTCCATCTGATCTAACCCTGTAGGTTCACTCGGGAAACGATTGCACGTATGCTCCCCTCAAAAGCTCGATAAATGTTTCAAATTTTTCACTTACAGATTTATTAGTATGGGCAATGAAATCCCCCTTGTATGAATCTACTCTATTATAAAATTGAGCTAACCCCTTCTGTGTTAAGGGTCTAAATGTTTGTTTATCAATTTCATAAAACTTACTTGTCTCGTCTATGCTAAAGGAAACCACCTGAGCATTGTGGTCGGAAAGGCCCAGCTGTAAAGTCCCTGCCGAGGCGGACTCTGTGGAAAAATTAACAAAGACATTGTTGAGGCAAGCAACTCCACAAGTAGGTCCTTTGATAATTTTTTCAAGACTATAACTTGCCAGAAGATCACAAAGTGAAGTGGCCTCCCTTGTATGGGTGCCAAATAGAACATTAAAATCACCTGCCAGGACAATATCTCTGTCACCGCCAATCCGCTGAAGGACAGACTCCATGCATCGCCTCCAAGAAGGCACCAAAACCCCCCGATGGGGATCTATAGACAACAATTACATAAAAGTTAAAAGGTTTGACCAACACACAGGAAAGTTCCACACATTTTTCAACATTTATTGTTACGAAGTTAGCGGTTTCGAGTTTAAGCCCTTCAATGGTAAGTATCAGAGTACCCCCACCTTTATATTCATTTCGTGCAGTATATTCATTCACTGTATAACCTGAGGGGCACTGACATCTATTATTTATGTATAACACTAAGCAATCAGCAGCACCATTGAAATTCAAAAGTAGAACGGGTACTGTTATGCCCATCTATTATGCCCATCTATTATAGTGTCCTATTTTGTAAACGATTATGAATATTTTTAGCTTGAAAACACTCTTGTTACCGGGTCGGTTCAAATTGTAATTTGAAACTAGGTTTAAAATAAAAAGCTATTAATTCTAGAAGTGAACTCGGAACAAAAATCATTTTATGGAATTGTTAAAGCTGCCGTAACAAAGTTTAATGCTGAAAATGCAGGGATTATTATAAAGCCAATAAATACAGGTTAGCAGTCCTATCTTAATATACAACACTGAAATAAAGCAAATGATGTTCCTCTCTTTACGATTTCTCAATGCATTTCAAGGTTCTAGGACTCTGCCTTCGACGTTACCTCAAAACGAGAACGGCACTGTCTCGTTTGATGTTGCACAAAGTACGGAATACCTAAAATAATTACGAAGATGAAAGCTCGTCGCAACACCAAATTGATTTCAGACGACTATATATTACGAAGCAGTCTTTAATGTGCGAGTTGAATGGGGGGAAACGCCGCACGGAAAGTAATTTACTAAAACAATACGGTTTATGCCGCCCGTTTAAGGAACTACACTCTAAGAAAACTATTGCCAGTAATTTGAAATGTGATTATGACGGTAGGCGTCCTATATGGAAATAAGTCCTATGCCCTTAAATATTTTATATTATATTGAGATTTTTCGAAAGAATGCCGGTTGGGAAATGAGTCAATACAAAAAAATATTCCAAGCATATTGCAACTAAATTCGGGATTCAATGTTGCGAACGTTGAGGTATGAGTTTAATAATCGCACAGTCTTTTCCGCTCTATATAGACTGATGACTGTGTCACAGGACATTTTGTCCGGCGTATATCCATGCGTAAATAACCCTAGAATTTGTCACCCTTCACATGGTCCCGAACGCATTCGTGGGCAATAACGGGAAGACCCTCGTAGATATGCCGGCTGACCTGGCTTCGTCGTTCTCTCTCGATCGAGAAATTTTAATAAATCCGCGCTGCGAAACGATTCGATTTTCAACAAATTGAATTTAGCGCGTGAAGATTAAGTCGATGGTAGAAGGCTCGGTTTCCGTCTCTGTCGCATACTGTTTTGGGATTGGTTGATGGGTATGAGCGTCGCACGCATTTATTTTAATTGTCTATGAATAATGGGGAATTCGATTAATTGAAGTGGCTTAATGGCAAGGCGCTTTTGGCTACTCTGGGTAGTTATTTTTGAGGATGCCTGTGCATCGAAATGCCAGGCTTTTATCGTTTAATTCCCTTGGACGAATTATTGAGAGGAACATGTGATCTACCATGCTGGATATTCATTGGTTGAGCGAGTTTTTTCCGAGGTGCGAATCTTCGTGCGGCTTGCTGCTCTTCGGTTTTTGGTCGCTTGGGTGACTCCTTTACAACGAACCGAGTCAAGCAGTCATTTTTAGATGCCGGTTGGAAACAATTGTGATTTTTACCTGTTAATGGGATTTTTCTGGCCGAGTAATTTTAACAGTTTCAGTCTTTAGTTGTTCCTTATCTTTTCGTAAGTGTTGGTGTCTGAAACTGCCCTTTGTGGGATTTGAGTGCTGCTTTGCAAGAAGCCCACTTGCCCAACTGAAAGTCGTCTAGCGTTAAGCAACTGGCTACTTCCCTACACAGGTAAATTATTGTTTTTTTAATTCTGATTTCTCTTTTTCCTTGATGGTTGATTTTGATCACCGAGTTATAATGCTCGTTCATTAAGAGTTACGTGTGGAACCTTGAATATGTATTCTTTCACAGGGGACTACCGGTGGGGTTACTACTACCGTTGGGTTAACGACTACCGTTGGGGTTACTACTACCGTTGGGTCAACGACTACCGTTGGGGTTACTACTACCGTTGGGTCAACGACTACCGTTGGGTTTACGTCTACTGTGAGGTCTATTGCTACCGTCGAGTTGTTCTTGGTTACCTACGAGCATCGTTAGCGACACAGTGTTCCTTGGCTACGCCTGTCTAGAGTACCATCGGTATAGAGCCTTGCAGTCCTTCGCATGTCAAGGAAGTCTACTTGTTATCGTGAGCAGTTCTTTCTGGAAGCTGCTTGATGAGTTACTCATCGGCCAAGTGAGCAATTTCCATATGATTATTTTTTAATCCTTCTATGTTGCGGCAAATTTGTGTAATTAACTACGATCTCTAACTATTATTTTTTGGCTTTGTTTTCGTGTTTTCGACAAAGAATAACTTTTTAACCTCTTTCTCCTTAATTAAGGCAACAGTAAGTCGTTTAAATTTTCTTTTGAACGAACTTTGAATTTTTGGGCAACCTTGTCGAGCCTAAAATACTTGATTTTATTTAATTAAATTCTGAAATTTTCTTTTAAATGAACTTTGAATTTTTGGGCAATCTCGTCAAGACTAAAATACTTGATTTTATTTAATTAAATTCTCAAACGAACTTTAAATTTTTGGGCAATTTTGACGAGCCTAAAATGCTGGCTTTTATTTAATCAAATTCTAAAATTCATATAGATCCGCTGATCTAGAGTAAATCAGATTTTGGATCGAATTTTCTTGAACTGTTAATTGACTGACGCAATAACGTTGTAGGTCGAACTAGTTTATTATTGTTCTCAATTTTCACGATTTCTGGCTTACGTTGGATAACCGTAGATCAGATCACTACTAGCAATGAATATTCTAAGAATATTCTTTGCTACTAGTTTCCTAGTGGACTTTGCGTTATTTATTTTTAATTGTTTTTTTATTGCTGCCTTTGATATTTTCTTTACTCGGAACAGATTGTTTATTATTTTTGTCCTACTGGTAAATTGACCGTGGAGTAAATTGCCATACGTTAAGGTGTGTAATTGATTGGTGGCTATAATAACGCCAGGTCTAACTGGATTTTTTATATATCGTTTTTTTGTGGCAGTTATCAACATAATTTAACTGAACCAAATAACCTTAGTTAGTTAGTTATACGGCATATGTGACGGATCATAATTCGGGGTACGTGAATTAGGCTATAATTAGGTGAGGCTACCTTTAAGAATACAGTGTAACCATAAGAATTGACTACTGAAATTTTTTTCAACTTAATTTTTTTGCCTCCCTCCTGACCAGCTGTGATATTTTATTATTAGGTAATAAAACCAATCCTTTGTTTGTTTATTTACCTGTTTTATCTAATTGATTTTTTTTAATTGTGACTCTGAAGAAAATGCCCATTACAGTAAGTATCTGTTTCCTTTATTACTTGGCGCTCAATAATTGAATCGTTCTTGACTTACCTTTGATTAATATTCGAGTATTTGCTCATCATTTACTTTAGTTATTTTTGATTAATTTTGGAGTATTTGTTCTCATCGACTTTAGTTTTCGGTTAATTTGGGTACTTGCTTTATACCGACTTTGATTTTTTATTAATTTCTGGGTAATTATTTTTCCGTTTCTGATAAATTGCCGTAATGTATATATTTAATCTAATTTTCTAACTTAATTTTTATTGTTTTATTGATCGATTTTCCTGATAGAAATAAATAACAAATTTTTGGTATTCATTTATTTTGTCGCGAAGCTTAAGCTAAAACGAGTTCCATATTTCAACTTTGGGGTAATTCTCGCTTGTGCTGTCTAAAAGCCCGTAGCGCCTTAAATAAATTAACCCGCACCCTACTCTCCGGCATTTGAGCTTGGGCCTAATTTATACGCTCGGCGACAGCTCTAGCCTACGCATTGACATACTTTATTTCTTTATTTCATTCAATATCTAATTTTAAATTCTCAAAATTAAAATTTTTCTTTCGATTTGAGATTATTCACTCCCAGTTCCTTCTAAGCTGGAGTGAAGGTTTGCGTCCATTAGAAGGAAAAAAGAACGTAATAACTGATTTAACTTTTGAGAACATCAAGAAGCTACTAGAGAATCGAGCGAACTTTTTATCAAGAAAAATTTATTCGGAAATAAACAAAGTTTCGAAAGTATTAACGAGCAGATTTAAAAAAAAATAAGCAGCAAAACCGGAGCTTCGAATGAATAAAGTGGATAATTGTATTTGTTTTGGAAATAAGGAAAGGAAATTTAAATTAAAAAGCTCTGGAAACGCTAAATGATCTGCTCGATCATAATTTAGGTATACAAGATATAAATAAGGTATACAGGAGAGGAAAGAGTGAAAAGCCTCCTATTTTCATGGAATTTGGCCCTTTTCTAAGAAAATTAGAGCTTTTAAAAATATTGCTCTTGACTGTGACAGAGTCGTTGCTTCGTTTTAAAATATAATTACGCGTCATAAATTTGTATCACGTGCGACCGCTGAAATACAATTTTTCCCCATTGTTTTGGTAATTTTACATTATGTGTTCTTGTATTTTTCTTTCCAAAGTTTATTGCAGATGTGGCAACCAAAGACTAAGTGGTTGAAGTGGCTACATGAGATGGAGGAGGAAGAAGTAATTGGAGAAGGTAACTCTGATGAGGATAATGGTGATTATTGCGAAGAGTCATAGATTCCGAGCAATATAATAATGCAACTATTATTGATGGACAATTTGGAGCAATCTGGTAGCAAGGAATCGTTTCATCGTTTGATGAAGTGGAAGAAAATTGCTCCACCTCATAGAAGAACAAGGGCTCGCAATATTTTTGAGAAAAAGCCTAGCAAATGGAGCAAAAACGCGATATTCCTTTTTACTGACGAAATTATCGAGTTAACTCAATAATCAACGACCAGCTTTCGCAATGTTGTACTTTTTGGGAATTGACAAATCAGGAAGACTGACTATTAAAGATCTTTGAAGAACAGATGGCATTGACATTAATGCTCTTTACTGTACAGTATTATATAAACGAATTCGTTTTCTCGTCAAGAACGAAGACAAACCGATAAATTGACGGCTATAAAGAAGATCTTAGAGATTTTTGTCGAGAAGTGTAAGAAATTCGCTGCAGATCTGACGATTGATGGACAACTTGTTGCTTTTCGGGGCAGGTACCCTTGCAGACAATATATTTCATCAAAAACCTGCAAAATATGGATTAAAAATTTTTACCATAGTAGATCCGAATAATATGTATAACTTGCAGGAACTCAGTCGGAATAACCATTTCGCTTTTCGAAGAGATCTTCAGAAGTTGTTAACTGTCTTGTAGAAGTAATCAGAGGAAGTGGTTTTCAAGTATACCTCTAGAATTTGATGCAAATAATAAGTATTTTTCTAAATTTATTGGAAATTTTTCATGATTTTATTATATATAACAATTTTGGAGTAATTAAAAATGAAACAGGCTGGGTGTCCCAAGAGTATCCCTACTTACCTTTTTATTAGAGCAATCCTCAGTAGATCCTTGACCTGTTCATTTATTGCGTTCCTTGCGTATTATAGGATACATCTATTACAAGCTCAGGTCTCATTAGATGCGTTGCGGAACCATGTGGTGCTAGACGATCAGCTTCTTCGTTTCCCGGGAGACTCGAGTGTCCCGGATCTCATCCAAAACTGACCCTATTATGCCCAGCCAAAGCTTCCAAGACACTTAGACATCAGCCCAGAATGAACCCTATCAGAATCAAGGGCCGACGGAGCAGCTCTGCGCTCTGCTATCCGAGCAAATGTGAATATCATTCCGTCTAAAGGTTCTCAGACTTCCATGCTCCAGGAATAGGTGGAGGGGCGGAAGAACAACCAGAGCCTTAATGAGTTTCGTCCTCATGGCACATGTAAGAAAACCTTCAATTTGTATGCTTTATGGGGTCTATAGCTTTAAGAAAATTAAAGACAACGCTATTGAAGGGTGGTAAATTATGCTTTCAAAATGTATTACCCCAGGCGAGTAGAGATAACTAAGAATCTCGCACTGGAATATCAGTCAGCCCTAAGGATTCTGGGGAGGGCAAAAATTCGACACAGCTACTGTCCAGCCAAAGAAAACTAAGAAAAAGAATATTATGGTACATCGCTACATTTAATACAAGAACTATGGGAGATGAAGAAAAGCTAATAGAACTTGAACATGAAATGAACAAAATAAAATGGACCATAATAGGACTATCGGAAGTGAGAAGAAAAGGCGAAAATTGCATAAAACTGAAAAGCTGCCACAAACTATTCTACAAAGGCATTGAAGAACAAAAACTAGGCGGGGTCGGAATACTAATTAACAGAGCAGAAGCCGCCAATATCCCAATATCATGCCGTGTCAGAGAGAGTCAGTGCTATAGACATAAAAATAAACAAAAGATACAAATGTAAAATAATACAAGTGTACGCTCCTACTACAAACCACGAAGAAGAAGAAATGGAAACATTCTACGAAAACATTACCGAAGCGTTGAACAAAAACAAGCCAAAATACACAATAATTATGGGAGACTTCAACGCGAAACTAAGAATACAAGAAAATCCCACCGAGAAAGGAATAGGCCCCTTCGGATGAAGAATAAGAAATAGCAGATGGGACATGCTGGTAAATTATGTTAGCGAAAGAAATCTGTATCTAACCAACACGTATTATAAAAAAAAAAAAAACACAATAACGGAGATGGACCTGGCAGAGTCCAGACGGAAATGAAAAAACGAAATTGACTACGTTATTTGTAATGATAGAAACATAGTTTTAGATACGTCAGTGCTAAACACGATAAACATAGGTAGCGACCACAGTATGCTAAGGGCGAAAATAAGAATTACCACACAAAAAGAAAGAAGGAAACTGATAAGACCTGAAAATAAAAGAATAAAGGGTGAATAAATAAAACAGCAAATGATGAAATACGCGGAGATTGTACACGAACATATGCAGGAGGAATAAGATTTGGACATAGACACCATAAACATAGAAATAACAAAAAACCTACTGAAAACTGCTCAATCAATAATACCGAATAGAAAAGCCACGAACCATAAACTAAGTCAGGAAACTCAATTAAAGAACGAACAAGAAGACTAAAGGATCGAATAAACAACAAAGAGACTATCTCCCAACTAAATAAAATTATTAGGAAAAGAGTAAGAGAAGATAACAGAAAATATAAAAATATGAGGATGAAAGAAACCCTAAAATAACATAAAAGTCTAAAACAACTAAAGACAAAAGGAAGGAAGGAAAACAACAAATAACAAAGTTATTAAATGACGACGGAGAAGAGATTACTGAGGTGGAAGACATAATAAGAACAGTGGAAAAATGTTATAAATCTTTGTACGAGGCTAAGAAAACACCTCCACTAGGGAAAGAAGAAAAAAATAGAGGTATAGCCAGAAATGTAGGATCCGAAGATATTCCTGAAATAACGACGACCGAAATAAAAAACGCTCTTAAATAAATGCCCAACAAAAAAGCACCATGGGAAGATGGCATTATAGTGGAAATGATAAAGTATGGGGATAAATCTATGGCTCAGATCCTAAGACTATTCAACTATTGCTTGGTTGCAATGAAAATTCCGAAATATTGGTTTAACGCTATAGTAGTCCTCATTTTCAAGAAAGGCAATAAGTACAAGCTCGAATACTATAGACCAATAAACCTGGTATCGGTTCTCTATAAAGTATTCACAAGGATTATCACCCAAAGACTTACCAATAAATTGGATGCATATCAACCTAGAGAACAAGCGGGTTTTAGACGAGGCTACAGTACTATGGACCACTTGCAAACGACAAGGACACTAACAGAAAAAGCAAATGAATACGAGACGGCCTTCGACTCGATAGAGATATGGGCGATATTAAATGGTCTAAGTAACGATGACCAATACACAAACATTCTCAAATACTTCAATGAAACAAGATTCAGCATCTTTGGACAGTTTTAATAATAATTGATTGTTTTTTCTACAATGCCAACGTTTCGGCACGGGTTTGTGCCATCGTCAGGGCTAAGATAAAAACAAAGGATATGGTGCCACGTGTTCTTCAACAGATAATACTAAACAACCAACCGATTGAAAGAGTCCAGAGTTTTATATATCTAGGTCAGAAAATTGAGTTAGCAAAAAACAATATCAATTGGATGGTCAGCGTTTGGCAAGATGCAAGACATTTTTAAGTCCGACATGCCGAATATGATAAAATGACAAGTTTTCAACCATTATCTTTTGCCGGTGCTCACCTACGGAACGAGTCCTGGGCGCTCAACAAAAACATTATCCATAAGTTTCAAACGACACAGCGAGCTATGGAAAGACGAATCCTAAACATCAATCTTCAAGACCACATCACCAATATAGAAATAAGGAGAAGAACAAAAGTCAAAGACATAGTAGAAGGAATATGTATGTACATTAAAGTGGAACTGGGCGGGTACATATTGGAAGAATGACAGACAACAGATGGACGCGGAGAGTGATAGAATGGAGGCCATGGGAGAAAAAGAGAAGTAGAGGAAGACCTCAAACAAAATGGTCGAATGACATAAAGAGATTGGCTGAACATGACTGGATGAGAAGAGCCTGCAACAGAGAGGACTGGCAGGGGTTAATGGAGGCGTTCGCACGACGATGGGCGAATTAAGCTGCTGAAGAAGAAGAAGAAGAAATTATGCTAAACGTAAAGAACCCAAATGTTTTCCCTGAGGCAGATAATAGGGTCAAAGCTTCACGTTATAATTGAAACCTCGATATCTTTTACTAGTATAAAATAATGTTAGGGATATAAGATGTAATTAATGCACTATAACCAAAATCCTGTACAGATATTATTGAATTTAGCACTATATTCCTAAAAAAATAAAGGTTATCCTGATAATGGCGATGGATCACTTGATAAGCTCAGGTATAAAAGAAAGTGCCTATCAAAATATTTTTAAAATATCAAAGATTATTCCAAAATTTGAAAACGAGGACATAAATGCTGCTAATAATATAGACCAACAGCACTTTTCCAAAGTGTTTTATTTATTGAACACCTAGTTTTAAGGTAGCAGCTTAGTTGCAAACAGTCAAAATCAGCTATAACTGGCACGCTTTCACTTCCAGGTTTCAGACTATGTGGTTGAAGAAGGGTATACTTACAATAATGGGAATCCCTGAACAAAAATAAGAGAAAATATCACCTGATATTACACACATTTTATTTAATAGATATCCGATATATTGTTCAAATATTGCATGGACTAAAAATATATTCTTATTCAAACAGTTTCTTGGGGTAAGAGAATTTTAGTTTCAAATATATATTTTTTATTTATTTGATAATAGGTAATATTCGAGAGTAGAAAATTCATTAAATAGTGGTTTGATATAATAATAATTCATATATTTATTTAAAAATTTATTTGCCATATAAATCAAGGAGTTTTGAAAATTGTACTAAACCAGAACTAACTTATCTTTAATTCTTAGGCCCCCCAGCCAATGCTTGGTGGACCTGCCCTTCGGGCCGGCTCCGTGTTCAACTGTAAGGAACAAGAACCAGTTTATGATTTCTTGTTAAACCTGATGAATTTGGAGCACAACAATAAGATAATCGTTTTCAGGTATATGATACATCCGCCACCAGCCGCGGGCAAGGCCTAAGAACGACCTCGCCTTTCTTGTAAGTAGCCGAAATTGTGAATGTACAGCCGGAATTTAAACGTGGTAGCGAGAAAAAATATCTAAAAATAAATATAAGTATATAGGTATGTCATTGACGTATTTGCGTTGAATTTTTGTTTATAGTCGGTATCAAAATAATAATTATTAAACGTAATAGAATATTACATGGGTAGAGGTTTCAGAAGAAAATTGATCACTTAACAGCATTTTTATCAATAACATTTTTTTTTATAAAATAGACTAATTATATCATGTGCAACCAAAACGTGACTAATTCTGAGTTCTTTTGAGAAAGTCATATTTTGTTGATTTTTCTCTTGAGGCGCACTCATTATTTATTAATAATAAATTATCTATTGAAATATAATGCTACATAGCATTTCTATATTCTAAAAATTTTTGCATACAATTTGCTATCTTCAAGAAATTTATTTATGCAACAAGTGGCTAAAATTACTCTTTCCTCTGTTCTTCATTTTTATTTCAATGGGAGATCAGATATTTTCTAAATCAAGTGCCATTACCACATTTAAAAGAGGTTTAAATTAATCTTTTCACCATGTTAAACGTAAAACACCTATATTTGTCTTAAGTTTGGGTTAGTTTTGCATACAATTTGCTATCTTCAATAAGTAGCTATTTATGTAACAAGTGTTTAAAGTTACTCTTTCCTTTGTTTTTCATTTTTGTTTCAATAGCAGTTATTAAATTTTGTCAAAATATGGTGATATTTTCACACTTAAAAAAGGTCTAAATTAACATTTTCATCATGTTCTCACTTAAAGAAGTAACTTTGTCCAAGGTTTTTATTTTGTAGATAAAATAAAATTCACAGTCCTCAGCAAAGATGCAACCGGGGGGACATTGAAAATGATGAATAAAAACGCAAAAATGTGATTTGTGTTGAAATTCCAATAGTTTCTAAAAGGAGAGGTTAAAAAAGTAAAAATACAAACATGAGTGTTTATAATATAATATAATTACTAAAGAAATGCATTTTTAACAATAATATTAAATATTATCATAACTAAAACAAAAATAAATCAAAAAAGGTGCAGATATGAAGACCTAAAAAATTACCTTTTACTTTTAGATAGGAAAATCAATTAATATATAATTAGCCATAACGTTACTGTAATATTTTTAACCTGTTCCGATTCGTTTTTGCCCGTTTTGTGGCTTTTGGTTATTTTTAGTTGCTCTTTGGTTAGTCGTTCAATCAATTTTCCATTCAAATTTAATCTTTGTGTATAGTTTTGGTTAGTCGCGAAAATTCGGTTCGTTTTGGTTAGTTTTAACTTACCTACTTTAATTTTTGCAACCTATTCCGATACGTTTTAGCCCGTTTGATGCCTTTGATTACTTGTGATTAGTTTTAATTGGTCATTCAGTCAGCTTTCGGTAAATTTTAGTTAGTTTTATATTATTTTAATAATTTGAATTGGTTCCGATACGTTAAAACCAATTTCAATGTTTTTGGTTAATTTTAGTTAGTCGGCAAAATTCGGTTAATTTAAGTTCGTTCCAACTTACCTTAACATTTTTAATTTGTTCCCATATGTTTTAGCCCATTTTGATTCTTTTGGTTACTTTTCGCTAGTTTTGGTTAGTCGTTCACACAACTTTCGGCTAATTTCAGTTAGTTTTAATTTATTTTAGTCATTTCAACCGGTTCCGATACGTAATAACCGATTTTAGAGGCTTCGGTTATTTTTGGTTAGTCACCAACATAAGGTTAATTTGAATCAGTTTTAACTTTCTTCAATACTTTTAATCTATTTCGATACGTTTTAGCCCATTTTGGTGCTTTTAGTTACTTTTGGTTAGTTATTCAATCAATGTTTGGTTACTTTCAGTAAGTTCCAATTTATTTGAGTCATTTGAACCGGTTTCGATACGTTATAACCAACGTAAACGTTATCGGTTAGTTTTAGTTAGTCACCAAAATTCGGTTAATTTGGGTTGGTTACTTATTTTATTATTCTTAATCTGTTTCGATACGTGTTAGCTCTTTTTGGTCTTTTGATTAGTTTTGGTTAAACATTCAATCAGCCTTTGGTTAGGTTTAGTTATTTTTAATTTATTCTAGTCATTAGAACCCGATCCGATACGTTATAACCAATTTTATTGTTTTTGGTAAACTTCGGTTAGTCGCCAAAATTCGGTTAAATGAAGTTAGGTTTAAATTACCTTAATATTTTTAATTTGTTCCAATATGTTTTAGCCCTTTTTTGATGCCTTTGGTTACTTTTGGTTAGTCGTTCAGCCAACTTTCGGTTAATTTCAGTTAGTTTCAATTTTTTTAATCATTTGAACCGGTTCCGATATGGTATAACCAATTTTAGTGTTTTTGGTTATTTTTGGTTCGTCACAAAAATTCGATTAATTTGGGTTGGTTATAACTTACTTCAATATTTTAAATCTATTTTGAAGCGTTTTCGCCCGTTTTGATGATTTTAGTTACTATTGGATAGTTTCGGTTAGTCGCTCAGTTCACTTTCGGTAAAGTTCAGTTAGTGTTAATATATTTTAGTCATTTGAACCAGTTCCAGTACGTTATAAGCAATTTTAATGTTTTTGGTTAGTTTTGGTTAGTCGCCAAAAATCGGTTAATTTGGATTAGCTTTAACTTACTTCAATATTTTTAATCTATTCCGATATGTTTTAGGCCGTTTTGGTGCTTTTAGTTACTTTTGGTTAGTCATTCAATCATTGTTCGGTTACTTTCAATTAGTTCCAATTTATTTTAGTCATTGGAACCGCTTCCGATACGTTATAAGCAATTTTAATGTGTTTGGTTAGTTTTGGTTAGTTACCAAAATTCGGTTAATTTGAGAAAGTTTTAACTTACTTTAATATTTTTAATCTATTTCGATACGTTTTAGCCCGTTTTGGTACTTTTAGTTACTTTTGGTTAGTTTTGGCTAGTCATTCAATCATCTTTCGGTTACTTTCAGTTAGTTCCAATTTCTTTTATTCATTTGAACCGGTTCCGATACGTTATGAGCAATTTTAATGTTTTTGGTTAGTTTGGGTTAGTCACCAAAATTCGGTTAATTTCGGTTAGTTTTAACTTACTTCAATATTTTTAATCTATTTGGATACATTTTAGCCCGCTTTGGTGCTTTGGGTTACTTTTGGTTGGTTAGTCGCTCAATGAACTTACGGTAAAGTTCCGTTAGTTTTAATATATTTTAATCATTTGAACCGGTTCCGGTACGTTATAAGCAATTTTAATGTTCTTGGTTAGTTTTGGTTAGTCGCCAAAACTCGGTTAATTTGGGTTAGTTTTAACTTACTTCAATATTTTTAATCGATTTCGATAGTTTTAGCCCGTTTTGGTGCTTTTGGTTACTTTTGGTTAGTCGTTCAATAAACTTTCTGTTAGTTCCAGTTAGTTCCAGTTAGTTCCAATTTATTTTATTCATTTGAACCTATTCCGATATGTCATAGTCAAATTTAAGCGTAAATAAACAAACTAATACGATCTCTCACGTGTATGACGTCATGTTTGGCAAATGTAGCATAAACATTTTCACGATTTGAGGCCCTATACTAGGATAACAGAAACATTTTCAATGTTAAAAGATGATGATCCATTAAATATATATATTTGCGTATCAAATTTTGCCGCTCGGTTGTTTTGTTGCCGCAAATTAGTGAATATTTTGCTGATTAATTTTTGCTGATCTAATTTTGCTGCTTGATTATTCTTTTTGCCGCCAAAATATGGAATATTTTGCTGACCTATTAAATATATTCGCTATATATGAAAGTAAATTTAACTTTAGGTATGGCACTGACGTATTTGCGTTGTCGTAATTTGAATTTTTATTTATGGTATTGGTATCAAAGCTATTAAAAGTAATATTACATGATGGGGCATCCAACATAGGTAGTGGGTTAGTTTGGGTTAGTTAGTTTTTTACAAAATAGAATAATTATAACATGTGATTAATTCTTAAATTAATCTTCTGACAATGTTTTCACTTAAAACAAGTATCTTTGTCTTAAGTTTGTATTTTGTAGATACTATAAAAGATGATGATCCATTAAATATATTTGCGTATCTAATTTTGCCGCTCGATTGTTTTCTTGCTGCAAAAATATTGAATAGTTTGCTGATTAATTAAATATATTTGCTGACTCAATTTTGCTGCTTGATTACTCTATTTGCCGCTAAAATATTGAATATTATTCTAATCCATTGAATATATTTGCTGATCTAATTTTGCTGCTTGATTATTCTCTTTGCGGCCAAAATATGAAATATTTTCTGATCCATTAAATATATTTGCTATATTTAAAAATAAAAATAAATTTAGGTATGCCATTGACGTATCTGCGTTATCGTATTTTGAATTTTTGTGTAATGTTAGTATCAAAGTTATTAAATTTAATAGAAAATTATCGATTCTGAAGAAAATTGGTGACTTAACACAGTTTTTATCAATAACATTTTTTTTATAAAGTGGAATAATTATAACATGTGCTACCAAAACGTGAATAATTCTGAGTACACACCTTTAGATACTTTGAAAGAGTCATGTTTTTAGGTTTTTTTTCTTGAAGTGCATACATTATTTACCAATAACAACTTATCTACTAAAATTTTACGCAACATAGTTAAAAGCTTTTGCATTCAATCTGCTATCTTCAAGAAGTAGTAATTTATGCAACAAGTGGCTAAAGTTACTCTTTCCTTTGTTCTTCAATGGCAGCTATATTTTTTATTCAAAATATAGTAACTTTTTCATATTTAAAAGAGGGTTAAATTAATATTTTCACAATGTTTTCACTTAAAACAAGTATCGCTGTCTTAGGTTTGAATTTTGTAGATAAAATAAAAGATGAAGATTCAATATATTTGCGTATCTAATTTTGCTGCTCAAATATCTTTTTTAGTCGCAAAAATATTGACTATTTTGTTGATTAATTAAATATATTTGCTGACCTAATTTTGCTGCTTGATTACTGTATTTACCAACAAAATACTGAAATTCATCAAATACATTTGCTGATCTAATTTTGCCGCTTGATTATTCTCTTTGCCGTCAAAATACGGAATATTTTGCTGATCCATTAAATGTATTTGGTATATCCAAAAATAATATAATATAATGGTATAAAAGTTATTAAACGTAATAGTGGTCGGAAGAAAATTGCTGACTTAACAGAACTATTATCAATAACAATATTTTTACAAAATAGAAAAATTATATCACGTGCAACAAAAAAGTGATTACTTTGGGAAAGTATGTTTTTTCGGTTTTTTCTCTTAAGGTGCAGTCATTATTTATAATAAATTATTTACTAAAATTTTACGCTACACAGTATTTCCATAATTTTAAAGTTTTTACACGCAATTTGCTATCTTCAAGAAATAGTTATTTGTGCAACAAGTGGCTAAAGTTACTCTTTCCTTTGTTTTTCATTTTTGTTTCAATGGGAGTCATTAAATGGTTTCAAAATATAGTGACATTTTCATATTTAAAAGAGGTTTAAGTTAATCTTCTCACCATGTTTTCATGTAAAACAAGGATATTTGTCTTAGGTTTCCATTAAATATATTTGGGTATCTAATTTTGCTGCTCGATTATTTTTCTGCCGCCAAAATACAGAATATTTTGCTGGTCAATTAAATATATCTGCTGATCTAACTTTGCTGCTTCAATACTCTATTTGCCGCCAAAATATTAAATATTTTGGTAATCCATTAAATATATTTGCTGATATAACTTTCTTACTCGATTATTCTATTTGCCGCCAAAATATTGAATAATATGCTGATAAAATTAAATACATTTGCTGATCTAATTTTGCTGCTTGATTATTCTACTTGCCGTCAAAATTTTGAATAGTTTGCTGATTGATTAAATATATTTGCTGATCTGATTTTGCTGCTTGATTATTCTATTTGCCGCCAAAATATTGAATAATTTGCTGGTCAATTAAATATATTTACTGATCTAATTTTTCTGCTTGATTATTCATTTGCAGCCAAAATATTGAATATTTTGCGAATCCATTAAATATATTTGCTGATCTGATTTTGCTGCTCGATTATTCCCTTTGCCGCTAAAACATTGAATATTTTGCTGATTAATTAAATATATTTCCTGATCTAATTTCCTGACAAAATAGACAAATATCATGTGCAATCAAAACGTGATTAAGTCTGAGTACAAACCTTTAGGTACTTTGGAAAAATCATGTTTTTTTTTTATTTTTATTCTTGAGGTAGATTCATTATTTATTAATAATAAATAATCTACTAAAATTTTACGCTACAAAGTATTTTTATAATTTAAAAGTTTTTGCATGAAACTTTCTATATTCATTATGTAACAAGTGGGTAAAGTTACCCGTTTCTTATGAATGTGTAACAGTGACAATCACCAGCAAAAAAAGGTTCTTTACGCACGAGTTACATACAATATTTTTTGTATAACTCACAAAACAATAAAATAAATCAAAATTAAAATAATTTATTTTTCGTAGTAATAGTTATTTATGCAACAAGTGTGTAAAGTGACCCTTTTTTATGCATGGGAATATTGTCACAGTTGAGAATCCCATGATTAAAAAAGGATACTTTACGCATGAGTAGCATACAAAATTTTTTTCTAGTACGAAAAATATATGAAAAAATAAAAATATACTTAAATTGCTTCACGCACTGCACTAAATGTCAAAAAAGATGTCAGATTTACTTTACGCACTAGTGCATAAAGTAATTTATTTTACGCACTGTTTTTAAAAAGAATATTTTACGAATCTTAGAGAGTGCGTAAAGTGAGTATTTAAGGCGTGGTAGTAGAAAGTTTGTTTAGCTTTAACGAGCCCTTGGATGGAAATGTCGTGATTTTGACATTCCCATAATTTTTATGCACTAACGTATAAAATATATTACTTTACGTACTAGTGTATAAAAGTTCACTTAAGCGTGCGTAGAATTAGTACTTTATGCCCATTAGTAGAAAAAGTCTTTAAGAGGTTCATGTGATGCTTTTTTTTCAGTTTGCGTTTCTATTTTTAAAACAGGATTAATTTTAATTTCACACGACGGACGCGGCGGACGGGCAAATGAAAATAAATCTTCTTTTAGTACCTAATATAGGGAGAATTTCCGTTAATGTACTCTAATAACGAGATTTAAATTGTTTTGCAATTCGTGCTGGAAACCGAGTTTTATCCAAACATTAAATTGCTCCAACAAATCCAACAATAAATTTATCAGCCTAATCCTAGGCATTATAGGAAAACAGTGGATTTAAGCTTTTCGATTAATTCACTAAATTCGGTTGTAATAACCTACGCAAAAATATGTCGGGTTTAACCCCAGCATTGTTAGAGGATTTGTGATGCTGTGTTCTGCTCATTTCGGCTAGATCAAAGCTTGATCAGCTGATGTTTTTGCGTATACAGGATGTAGGTTCAGATAAGGAAAGCTTGGTTGAATTCAGATAGTGATGAGGAATAAGCGTCCATTCTTTCATATCTTACACTCTTGAATATTGTGAACTACTAAAAAGCATAAATCTACTAATTAAATATCACCCTGTCCTAAGTTTGAACTTGAAATTGACAAATGTTATATAAGCATTCACAGTTAATTATAAACAACTTGAGCGTTCGACGGGAGCGATTTTAATCCTTAATGATGCAGCCATCAGCATTTTGTAACACATAAATACGCAGGCAAACGCCAAATTCATCAGGCTTTCGGGTCTCTCAACTCCGCTCAATCTAGCTGGGTACAGCGCATAGGTGCGTACACTTCTATCTGTTCTATCCAACAACCGCCATATCTGTGAAAACCTGGACACAGGTCCAGGGTGATCAGGTCCTTACCTAACCTGGGTGGACATGCACAGGTATACGACAACCTGGGGATTCTAAAAAGTAGAGAGAGTCGAATCTACGAGTGAAGTATCAAAATTTCCAGTAAAGGGATTTTGGAGATGTTTTAAAAGTAGTGCAAGTTCCAGAAACAATTATTTAAATTAAGCGTCCCTCTCGCACTCCAAGCAATTTAGTGTTAATTGGGCCTAGTGCCGCCATCTTAATCAATCTATGTCACAACAGCAGTAATAAATTAAATTAAACAGTAAAATCAAGTAAATCATTAAGCAACTAAACCATTAATAAAGTCAGGCTAGGCCAGTTTGGCTATTGCATAAGATATATATACATATAATAAACACACATTAATTTCGAATCACGCGCCAACGTACGGCCAAGTGTTGCCATCTACGGGCGGCCGGCGTCACCGAAGACAGAGTACGGCCACGTGCTGCATCTACGGACGGTCGCCGAAGTACGGTCAAGTGCCGCCATCTACGGGCGGTCTGCGTCGCGGAAGACAGAGGCGCAATCTCGGGGTCCATGTTCATACCTGGAACGAAGAAAGAAAGAAGTTAACTACGTTGTGGGACCTGCTTTTTGTGGCGAAGGTAACATATATAGTTAAGTATATGGAACAAATATCAAAATGGAGCAATACAAGAGATTTGTATAGGAGAAACTAAAGGATACCATGGAGCAGGAAGCAGGAGAAACAAGTGAAGATGACGAGGATAGGAAAAATATAATTATATGGGACCATTACTTAAGTAAAATAAGAAACTAAGCACAAACACAAAAACTAGGAGAGGCCCGTAGCCTCATTGTAAATATTGTAATATAAAACTCAAGTGCTCATAGGAAATTATATATACAAGGTACTTAGGAGGTTAAATTATAAATAAGGAAAAAATATAGTGAAACAGAAATAAGCATAATATAAGCCCGAGTGTTAATAAGACAAGTATATAGACAAAAACACTTAGGAAGTTAATAAACTATATAGAAAAATAAGCATAGAAGGATTTATGAAGATAAATGAAGCTAGAATAAGTCGTGTTAAGTGAATATCATTGAGAAGATTAGTAAGCTATGTATGCAAAATAAATAGGTGAAGCAAATATGAAGATATATCTAGTAAAGCAAAAGTAAATGAAACAGTTGCATGATTATCGTTATCGAGAAAAGCAGGAAAAACTGAGGTGCCATTGAAATTTTGTATTGAGAGTATATACAGAAAGAATAAATGTGTATACGAGGAAGTATTATAAAGTAGAGTGTTCTCCGGCCTAAATAAGACTGCAACGACGGATTATCTAAAAGAGAACGTCACAGCAAAGAATTTAGGCATCGGAAAGTTGAGCATATATGGACTGAAGTAGGTGACTGACGATCAAGGAAGTTGAAGCAAATATTTTGGTACCAGAGAAGCTCAATGACATAGTTCCCAGGTGAAATGTTATATAAGCAAGAAGTGTTTATGTAAAGCATACAGAATAAATAAAAAGCATATATAGGTTGAAAAGTTGTTTATGCAAAGAAGAAGTATACATAGCGAGGAAATATATAAGCAAAAGTTATTTATGTAAAGCATACATAAGGTGAAATAATGGAGAAATATATAAGAAAAATATGTTTATATAATGTGTGTTTAAAAGCATACGTAGACATATAAATAATAATATAATGTCCTCTATTTTTTCATAAAGCTAGTCACGTAATGAAGCATAGATAGATAGCATAGCATAGATACATAGATAGATTAATTTATCACTGCCTCGTGATAGATAAGGAAATAATGAAATAGTCAAGTAATCATAATCATAAATATACATAGCGTGCCTATCTACATCTAAAGTAAACCTTAAGTAGCAAAAACTTAAAATATGGAAACCTAACAAAAGAAGAATACAATAAAATAAATATATGGGAAATTGTATATATAAGCGATACAAAGAAGTATATAGAAAATCAGTAAGAAATTATAAATAATGTATATATAACTTTACCTTGATAATATACTGCATTGGCCTGCAGGACTCATTCCAGCCCACAGAGGACTCAGCCAATCGAACATTCACTAGTAGAAGTTCCCCCATTCTTCGACTAGGGATTCCTTGAAGACAAAAAAGTTTAAGTTATTATGATATATGGATGAAATACCAGTAGCAGTGGACAACGAATTAGATAATCTAAAAAATAATTGAATAATAACAAGCCTTAGAGTCTATTCCAGATCAAATTTTGCCAGTCAAATTAATACGTGTCTAATATTGCCAAAATCTCGTGCCCATTCCAGGTCAATGTGTGCAGCCTACTGTAGCACAAATCGACCAAAAAGAGGCATATTTAACAGTATAATTATCACCACATACTCAATATTTACGATAGTTATATTTGATTGTATTGTTTAGCTCATCTAATGCTAAGACACGGAGAAGCAAGAAAATCAAGTAGACGCCATTTTGACACATCCATAAGGAAACTTATACGAAGACAGCCAGCTTCACAAAACCGAAAAGGACAAACCAGGAGCAACATCTACCAGGCATTGTGTAAACAAGCAGTCCGCAACACAAAAGCAAACTACATGGAACATCCAACAGCGACGAAGTAATCTACAAACGATGGCATATCCAGTCGCCATCTATGAGAAATACCAGGGAACAATCGACAACGAATGAATCTGCAAACAGGGATGGTATATCCAGTCGCCACCTATGATCCATGGAAGCGTAACGTATAATTCTCTATTAATTTACATAGCATTATTAATATTAACTCATCGAAGTGACTCAAGATCGCATTTCAAGGCAATAACATGACTGAAAAATAATATTCATAAAGGCATAGGATATGTTACAAAGATATTTAATTTTCATAAACAAAGCCGGTATATTGTAGTAGGTCAACAACTAAAATAAATTGGGTGATTTAATATACAACATCAGCAAGTTTTGGATAGGTCAAGAGTAAACTGCTATAATGCTGTTAGCAAATATTGTATACATAGACGAGGCCGTCTCTATACTATATAGTTTTGATAAATTTCTATATAATGGATATAAAAATAAAAATTAACGGACTATGGTTAAATAATATGAAGACAGGACCTTCTTTTGAATTTTATTCTAGCAAGAAGTAAGTTTAACATACCGCAATATTGTTAATATAGGATAGGTAATTTATTTTAAGACAGAGCCTCAATAAGTTAATTTATAACGCCATGGAAAATTTATTATCTTTATAAACAAAGCCCCATTAACCCACATTCCGAAAACTTACCCATATAAAGACAATGAATTATTGTCAACTCTGTTGGGATGGACGCATCTTAACGGAGGAGATAACATATAAAAAGCAATTTATAGAAAAAAGGCGTAGAAATAAAACTCTAGTTTTTAAAAGTAAATGACATTATAAGCCAGTATAAGGAAGGAAAGTGATGCTCTCAAAACGGATAGGTTTGCACGTTTTACAGTTACGTATAAGGTATAATAGGTCAGTAAGATAAAAGAAATCAAATCGGGAGAGTTTTGTCTAGAGCAGCATTTCCTATATAATTAGTAATAAGTTAAGGACAGGACCGTATTTAAATAATTCGTGACAGACAAGTTGCTTTATTAATACAATGACTACTAAAACGTAAAACGTTGTTTGCCATAAAAGCAAATACATTTTGAAAATAGCCATTCCTAGGAAACAGCCGGGTCTAACAAATTAAGATTTTGTTAATAAGACAACTGAACGTCACAAATAAGAAAACATAGAATAGGATTATAACATTGTTAATATAACAATTTTGCTTTTCTTATATGTATAACTAGCAGTAGAAGTCTCCACTAACAAAGAGCGAGTCAAACCACAGAAGAACTTACGACTGCATGGGTGACTACAAAACGAAATGCAAATGGGTAGAGCTAAGTCAGAACAAGTCCACGAAATATATAATAAATTATAGTAAAAATGTGTGTCCTCTCGAATTGAGGTCTTTTTTCTCTCTTCTAAAACAACAAATTCTGGATAAAACGTTGGGGACCAACGTTATCAGGGAGGGGAATGTGTGAACTACTGAAAAGCATAAACCTACTAATTAAATATCACCGTGTCCTAAGTTTGAACTTGAAATTGACAAATGTTATATAAACATTCACAGTTAATTATAAACAACTTGAGCGTTCGACGGAAGCGATTTTATTCCTTAATGATGCAGCCATCAGCATTTTGTTACATATAAATATGCAGACAAACGCCCAATTCATCAGGCTTTCGAGTCTGTCAACTCCGCCCAATCTAGCTGGGTACAGCGCATAGGTGCGTACACTTCTAGTTGTTCTATCCCACAGCCATCATATTTGTGAACACCTGGACACAGGTCCAGGGTGATCAGGTCCTTACCTAACCTGGATGGACGTATGCACAGGTATTTGACCACCGGGGGATTCTAAAAGTAGAGAGAGTCGAATCTACAAGTGAAGTATCAAAATTTCCAGTAAAGGGATTTTTGGGGATGTTTTAAAAGTAGTGCAAGTGCCTTAGAAATATGTGACAAACTTAAATCAGAAAGACTTGCCATATAAATATCAAAACGAATACTTAAATAAACGACAACCCCGCTCACATAAACTTTATTAATAAAATAGTGACGTCGCTTTCTAGAAAAACTTTGGACTAAGCCTTCCTCGAGAAGACATGCATTTAATATTAATTGGGTATAGTGTAAACTCTTAATTCATCTATAAACTTAAACAAGTCTTAATTAATATAGTCTAACCGTTGTTAAGCTTTTTTGTAAATAAACTTGTTATTGTTTTTATCAATGTGTCTCCTTTATTATCTCTTCTCAACTTGACGTAGTGCGATCCTAAACCTGGGCTACACTCACCTGCATGCTAAGTAGGGCGTGTCTTTACAAGTAAAAAATACAAATCGTGACAATATGAAGCTTCATCAATTCCAACTCCTTCATAATACCTATTGTGCAATTAGATAACCAATTTTATTATAAAATCACGAGTTTTAGTCCAGCAAAGTGCTTTCTAAGTGAAAAAGAAATTATTTATTGTTTATAGTTACAGGTGGAATAGAACTCTCATTATTTAAAAATTCGTACGAGTGTTTCTGGTAGCTTAGCTATCGAAAAAACGCATCAGCAGCTGAGTAAAACAGATTTTTTTGAAGGATTTGAGGAAAAGCCACGTAAGTTCGGTCCTGTCTAAAACTTTTCGATTAAAACTGGAGAGCCTTACAAAAATATGGCTGCCTACTAGCCCTCCAAAAATAAACCAAATCGGTGCATTACATAAAAAGTTATTAGCGGTGAAAATGTGTGGCATTTTAATTTGACCAGTAGTGTATTTCAGTTAGTTAGATATACACATTTTTTATATATTTAATTCATATTAACACCCTCAACAATTAAATACTATTTAGAACATTTGCCTTTTTGCAATTCCCATAGATCTAAAATATAAGTTCAAAACATATTTTGAGCATCTTCAACGCTCCAACAGCAGTTGGAGGAAACGAATTGTACAACACACAATTAATATCCTTTAATGCAAGGAATTTTCATTTACAATAGATGTCTGCTTACTAGCTCCACTTCTATACCTAAACTCACCCCTAAATTGGAAACCATATTTTCCTTGCTTTATGAAACCGAACCTGGAGCTGCCTTTCTAATGGAGAATGGGGACGAAAGATTTATTGCCCCTTTGATTTTCTTACAACAATAATAATTAAAACAATGGTTTTGTTAAGGGTTTTCCACCGAACAAAGAGTTTTCTCAGCTCATTGTTCCTGATATTTTCTGCGTGACAATTGATAGAGAAATGCGGGAATATTATCATTATCTTTTGCCGAAGTTTATTAAAGGGACTTTCAGATAGTTCATCAAGGAAAGGTACCTATTTTTAAGGATTTTTTCTTTTAATCAGATTCCTGCTTTAAAAATATATATTATATAAACAAAATAGCGAGCTTGAGTCGATGCATGTTAAGGTATTAATTTTTTTACCTGCATCTAACCAAATGGTATTTTAAGAAGCATTTTCATTTATCTCACTAGTTAAATAAGCAGTCCATCATTAGTAGGTACAAGAAAAAAGAACTACATTTCCAGTAAAATTCTATCCAATTTTAAATTATTAATGAATTTAAGCAGAAATAACAGACGTGATTGAATACGAAGTTACGACAATATTCTTTCCGCATTCCGGTATGCGTATTATGAATATATTCTAAGAAGAAAAATTAAGTTTACATTGTAGATATTATGCAAAATTTTCTATACGTGCTGGAGTCTATTATTTATCTTGCATGAAGTAGCTACATATTAGAATATGGCCCATTAGTACAAAATGTTTCTTATAAGACATCATTGTTAGTAGTCTAAAAGCTTTTACCATTGCCGATGGTCTACATCGAAATATATTTGTTTTCCTATAATGCTATAAAATTGGAAAAATAGGCAGTTTGTTTGCGTCCCCATTAGCCCTCTCTAAATCAGATAAATCAACTAAAAGTGATATTATAAGATACAAAGAAGCCAAACTGACGAATGAATGAATACTAAAAAAATTGCTTCAACTCTGGAATGAATTAGAATATTGACTTTAAATTTGACAGACGATTAGTGTTTTGGTGTAGAAATCTGAAGCTGAATCTGAATCTTTCAGGATGACAGCAGTGGGGCTGAATTATTCTGTGATATTTTAATGAATATAAGATCTGCTGCTACAAGTTTGAAAATATTTAGCAACATTCCTTTTTTTTTTCAAAGTGCTCGACTGAAACTGGAATTTTCCAATTCTCTTAACAGTATTTTATTGAAATATTATTTTACCCAATATTTCCCAACTTTGACTACTTCGTTTTCTTTTATGGTTATTGAAGAGCGGCCATGAGATTGGCTGCTATGGGGATGTGGAGGGACAATGGCGGGGCTTGTCTGGGGACCAAGCCATCCTGGGTATGCCAGGTGTCGCGATGGACTCTGAGATAAACTTCCACGACAGGATAAACTTCCTATTCCCCATGAAGGAGGATTGGATGGAGGGAAGGACGGGATCCTGGAATGGGCTAGTCTGGTTCACAGACAGGTTCAGAATGGGAACAATGTTCAGAGCTGGTGCGCACTGTGAGGCCCTGGGGCGGGAATTATCCGCCCCACTGAGCTAGCACACTACGGTCTTCCAAGCGGAAATTTTTGCGATCATGATGGGGGTCTTGGAGTCGTTAAGGCTCAATGTCGGTTGCAGGAGGATTTTCCTCTGCTCCGACGGCAAGGTCGCACTCATGGCGCTGAAGTCGGTCCGCACGCGCTCCTTGTTGGTAAGGGAGTATAGAAGCTGGTTGATTGAACTTGCAAAGCTTAAAAATGTTACGCTGGTCTGGGTACCGCGACACTCGGGTGTACCGGGAAATGAGGCCGCTGATGCCTTAGCCAGAGAAAGCTCTGCACGCAGTTACTTGGGGCCTGATCCCTGTGTGGGGATTGCCCCCAGAGTGTTCGCGAAATAGTTTTGGAGGCCCGGACGGATGGTCGGGCGGTATGCCGGACGGCTCCGGGAATGAGACAGACGAGGCTCATGCGAAGAGTCTCGCCAGGGGGCTGTTGTGCCTACATAGGAAGGAGTGCACGGCCCTCTGCTGAGAATTGCAGAAGAGGGGGAGTGTAGGTGGTGCATGGAGGACGAGGATACCTCATACCATTTACTTACGGAATGCCCCGCCTTCGCATGTGGAAGACTCAGAATCCTTGGCGCGCGCCGATCGAGCCAGGCTCAGTGCGTCAGGTTAGTCTGCAGAAGATGCGGGCTCTCTTAAGGAGGACCGGCATCCTGGAGGTTCTCTAATGCAGGCTGGGGGCACAACGGGCCCAATTGGTGGCCTAAGTGAAAGGCCCGCTAGGGGGCCACCCCTTCTGTTACTGATAGTGATGGATATTGAAAAGCCAAGAATGATAGATACCAATCCACTAGAGCCTGTAGAGGGGAAACCTGGAGAACATAAAGCTTTAAAAATAATGGCGAATAAAGCACTTGATGATAATTTGTTGAATGCAAATAATTGTCCTGAAATTGTTATACTCCAAAAGTCTGGACTCAAATTTGAATAACAGCCAGGCAGCTACCAGCGAACAAGGTAAACCATCGAATAGAATTGTTAATATATGTGCCCGAAGTCCCCTGATTATCCACAACTTAACTTTTCCTTCATGCGGAAAGCTATCGGGAAATATCATGTATTACGGAAACATGACTCATAACAGAATAATCTCAATATTTCAAGCGGAACAACTATAAACTTGCTGCAAACTTTTGCAGACAAAATTCTCGTGACGGTGGAGTCGATATGCTGCTGAGGTACGACTTAAATAAATACAAAAACTTGAAATTTAAGGACTTGCAATTAAATGAAAACGTATTTGAGGCAAGCGTAACGATGATTTATGCTCCTAGTGATACTGTTTGTCATTTTCCTGTAGGCAGTGTTGGTCACCTTACCGGAGCAAGCTGTGTGACGTATAGAGAACCTCTCCCCTCCATAAAATCCCGGACATTACGTCATCGGCTAGAATTAGGCTACTTGGGCCATATCATTTTAAAGGTTTCGGTTAATGTAGGACATCTTCATGGATTTATGCCAATTTTTGTTACAGCTCAGGGATTTGACCCTGATCTCCAGGTGTCTGTCAGGATTCGCCCACTTGTGCCGTATCAATTATTTAAGGTTTTGGATAATAATCGCCGTGCCATAAATTTGTGACCACGATCGATTCGGCCACTTGGGCTATACAATTTTAAGGTGTGGCACCAGTAAATTAACCTAATATTTGGACTATCTCCTTGCATTTGTAATGGAATCGATATCATCATCACCACGATTATACCATTATTATTATCCCATTATTATTATTATTATTATTATTATTATTATTATTATTATTATTTCTTAGTCTCACATTTACATATGTGGTAAAAGGTAGTGAGGGCTTTCGCAAAACTCACACCTTGTTGACTTATTTTAGGATTTTCCTGACTATCCGACATGTTTCTAGGATCACTGATTTTTGCATGTCTGTTATTAGTTGATGTGGAAGATTATGTTTCGTGAATCCTGCGGGTAACTCCGGTGGTATGAGGCCTGTGACTGAGATGACTACGGGGAGGATGAGGACTTCTTCCATTTTCCACATTTATTTTATTTCCTCAGCTAGGTCCGTGTATTTTCGTATTTTCTCTGTTATTGTCTTCTATATGTTGTGGTCCAGGGGGTGTGCAATATCTATTAACACTGTGATTTTGTTAATTTTGTCTATTACTGTTATATCTGGTCTATTGTTTATAATTGTTTTATCAGTTATAATTCCTCGGTCCCAGTATATTTTGTAATTCTGGTTCTCGTTGACTTGGTCTGGTGTGTATTTGTAGTACGGCTCTTCGATTGTTTTAATGTTATGTTTGTGGAGTAAGTATTTGTGAAGGATTTTGGCTGTCAGATAGTGCCTGTTTAGGTATTCTGTTTGTGCTAGGATAGAACATCCTGATGTTATGTGTTGTATCGTTTCGGGCATGGATTTACACACTCTACAGTTATCGTTTTCTATGTTAGTTTTTGTTATGTACTTTTGGTAATTTTTGTCGGCACAACTTGGTCCTGTATGGAGAACATGAATCCTTCTGTTTCACTGTACAGGTGTCCGAGTTCGATCCACTTGGTTGACAGCTGATGTTGTTTATCTAGATCGTTCTTGAATTTGCCATGTAGTTTTTTGCTGTTCCATGTCTGTGTGATGTTTGTGAGGAATGTTTTCTTGTCTACTTGTTGCATTTGTGTGTGTGTGTGCTGAGTGGTGTGTATTTTTTGTCTGCTTGTTTGATAGACGCGTGTAGTGGTGACTGTGTTGCCTTCATGTTGAAGTATCTTTGTAAGCTATGTATTTGAATGTTATGTGTTAGTTCGATGTTGATTAGGCCTCGTCCTCCTTGTTTCCTAGGTAGATACAATCTTTCAACAGCCGAGTTAGGATGTAGGGCTCTATTATCCGTTAGGATTTTTCTTGTTAGTCTGTCTAGTGCTTGTACGTCCGTTAAGGTCCATTGTATTACTCCGAATGAGTAGGTTAGTATGGGTATTGCCCAGGTATTTATTATTATTATTATTATTATTATTATTATTATTATTATTATTATTTAGCATTCGCACTCCCTCTAAGGGGAATATTCACTTATCCCAGATTCAAAAGGATTAAGCTCTGAGGGAACCCTTCCCATGTTATCGGGTCCTTGGTGGCATCTACGGATTTCCTACAAATTTTAGGACGGTACGGGCTGTTGCGAGAAGTGCTGCTTCCTGCATCAATTTGAAGAGATGTTAGCTCAATCCGAGTTCCTTGATGTTTAATAACATGTTCTTTGGAATGAGTCCTGTTGATGACACAATGATTGGCACCGTTGTTACTCTCTCCATTCCCCATTGTTGCCGGACTTTCTCTTGTAAATGTCGATATTTGGCGATCTTTTCGGCGTGCTTGACCTGCAAATTGTTATTATTATTATTATTATTATTATTATTATTATTATTATTATTATTATT
>MU185641.1:57082-74507 GCA_016904865.1 Pissodes strobi | reverse complement strand
TTATTATTATTATTATTATTATTATTATTATTATTATTATTATTATTGATATCGGACATCAAATTGAAGGAGAAAAATCAGACTTTAAAACGTTATAAATAGCCTAGGTTCTCTTAATTTATCTGGTATGTGAAAAAACAAACTTCGTAAAATAAAAAGCTATTCTTAATTAAAAATACCACAGTTGTACGCAATAATTGAAAGCATAAGGACAGAGACAAATACCTTATATGTGGCGATGTCAATTTCGATAACACAGGCATCTCTAAAAATATATACATTTTTAGTGGAAGAAACACCCAAATCTGGAAGAATCCAGAGATGGTCTCTCAAACAGGGTTCAACAAACTACCAAGTAATCAGAAAAATATCCCATGACACAAACACTTTGTGAACAAATCTAACCACTAGATTTGCTAAAACTCCTTTCAATTCATTGCGTGAATATTTTGAAACTATTTTTTGATCAAAGTAAGTCGAAAAGTTTCCGAACTCAAAAACTTCGGGGAATTCAAAATGACTAACTAGTATGTATAATTTTAAAGACAAATAATTGTACTCGTCTTTGCACGCTCAACTATGCTAGGTTTCACATGTTATGCCTAGAGTCTTAGATCCTCTTCTTTCAGGGGGTCAGTTATCTCAATATTTAGGCGAAAAGGTAAGGGACATCACTTGACTCCATATTGTTACGGATTTACATCAGTTACCTTTTTTTGTTACTGATATGTAAATTAAATCATGTGGCCTGCTTAGTTGTTAAAAGCTCAGAAAGCGTTCGGCTGAAGAACGGAACAATGCAACAGTGCATTCACAATGCTATGGAAGCTGCACAAACAGGACGACTTTCGGCAAAAAGAGCAAAGACGATATTAAAGGACTTAAATAACATGAAAAATATAAGCAAGAACGTTAGAAAAATAAAATACATACTTTATTAACCTGAAATGCTGGAAAATCTGAGCACATTTACTAGAAGGAACAATGCAGGTGGTTTTAGTATACGGAGCCATACTAATTATTTACTAAACATATATTTTGCATAATTAATTAGGCCATATGTCAGCGTTCATTTCGCAAAATTAATAGTAAATCAGCTGTTAAGTATACATTTTAAATTAATAATACCCCATATATTCAATCGCTCAAGTATTTAATAATTCACTTCGGGAATCGGTTGGGTGACGAATCCATTTGCATTGTACTCCGAAGGGATAAACGTGAACTGTATTGGGTATAGTTAAAAATTTAGGTGATTTTACGTATTAAATATGAATATATTAAAAGGACCGTGTCAGCTGTAGATTGAGCATGGATTAGCAAAATATTACATGCTGTCAAAATAACTGCTGAATATTATAGTATATTGTGTAACTAGGAGGAAAAGCAAAACATTCCTGGACGACTGTGGTAGTTGCTGGACGAGGCGCAGCCGAGGCCAGCAACACAGGAGTCCAGGAATGTGCTTTTCCTACGAGTTGCACATACTATTTTTTATCCGATCGAAATTAATTAGAATACGTACTTATATAAATATGTTATATTCCCGGACTGTTATTTTCTATTCTTGTACAGTTATTGCATGTTGCCAAGCAACGAATACAATATACTGGGATCATGACTTTTGCGGTGAGAAAACACATCGGAAAGGTGTCGTTTTTCGTCCGATCGGATAAAAAATATTATTGCTGATCAATGCTTAATAAAAAAACCTTCTCTGAGTAAAAAAGGTACATCAGCATACAAGGGTTTTGGAATAATCACAATATAAAGTTTCTTATATATTGCATAGGTTTCTGAATTTTCCAAGGAAAATTAGTATTTTTAATATCAGAATAAAAATGAGTTTAGATTATTTTAGATTCGAACGAAAAATTGACCATTCTCAAATTTTGAACCATTTTCAAAATTTTCGTATGGATATTCATAATCTATGTCAAATTTCTGCTATATTTCATAAATTTTAACATTTTCCAAAGAAAATTAGTATTTTTACTATCAGAGTGAAGAAAGTGTTTAGATTTTTTTTAACTGTCCAAAAAATACATTCGGATGAAAAATTGAAAAATTTGAAAAAAATCCAAAATTTCTAGAATTAACGTATACATTTTTGAAATCTACTTCAAACTTCTGATATATTTCATAATTTTAAGAATTTTTCAAGGAAAATTAGTATTCTTAAACTGGAATGAAAAAAGTGCTTTGATTTTAAAAATTACATAGTGATATTCGAAATCTACATAAATTTTCTTTGCATAGGTTTTAGAATTGTCAATGGAAAATTAGTATTTTTAATATCAGAGTAAAAAAGAATTTCGACTTTTTTACATTCAAACGAAAAATTGATTTCTCAAAAATTTTAACTATTTTCAAAACTATCGTATGGATATCCGTAATCCACTTAAAATTTCTGCTATGTCTCATAAATTTAAAAATTACCAAGAAAAAGTATTTTTACTATCGGAGTGAGAAAACGGTATAGATTTTTTTAACTGTCCAAAAAATACATTCGGACGAAAATTTTAAAATTCTGAAAAATTCAATAATTTTCAGAATTACCGTATAAATGTTCGAAATCAACATCAAACTTCTGACATATTCCATAAGTTTCAGAATTTTTCAAGGAAAATTAGTATATTTAATCTCGGAATGGAAAAAGTATTTTGTTTTTTTCTTACTGATAAAAAATACATTCGGGTGAAAAATTCAAATATCTGAAAAAAAATTTTAATTTTTAAAATGTACATAGAGAATTTCGAAATCTACGTAAAACTTCATATATATTGCATAGGTTTCAGAATTTTCCATGGAAAATTGATATTTAAAGGTAAATTAAAAATACCAAAATTCTGAAACCTATGCAATGAAATTTTACGTAGATTTCGAAATTCGCTATGTAAATTTTAAAAATGATAAAATGTTTTCAGATATTTGAGTAAAATATAATTTCGTCTTTTTTACATTCGAACGTAAAATTGATTTAATTGAGCTCAACAACTGACTGAACTCAAAAATTTGAGCTATTTCCAAAATTCTCGTATAGATATCCGTAATCTACGTAATATTTCTGCTCTCTTGTAAATTGTAAGAATTTCCAAGAAAAATGAGTATTTTTACTGTCGGTGTGAGAAGACGGTTTAGAGTTTTTTAGCTGCTAAAAAATACATTCGAACGAAAAATTGTAAATTTTTGAAAAAAATCAATAATTGAAGACCAAGACACTGCTTTTTATGAAAAAAAAAATGATATATGTTCCCGTATATTGTTTTACAGTAATTTTCGTCTAATGGAGTACTAACTGTTCAAAAATAAACGTGAAAAGAAATAAAATAATACAGAAATATTAAAACAAAATAAAATATTCCTTAAAGGTAGATAAGTCCAATACCCAGTACATTACAAAAGGGTCTATGTGCAAAAGTCAGTTCAGCTAAGAAAAGGCTATGTACAATAGTAACTTCAGCTCAAATGGATCCCTGCGCAGATTCTATTTCAGTCATTCTCGGCTTTAGTTTGCTCTATTAAATTTGTATAAAAAACCAAGTGTTTAAGGGGAATGTAATCTAACATGTCTTCGAAATTTTTCAGTTTTTCTGCGGAAATCTTGTTTGTGCACTGAAGTTGAGGGATTTCTATGTTTTTAATGTCATTTAAGCTTCTTCCCTTTCTTAACACATTACAAATGGTCCAGTCTTCCACATCGTTAAAGATTTTCCTTGGTTTTAACTTTTGTGGGAAATTCCTTTGAAATCTGGATCCAACAGGCCGAAGCAATATTTAATTTAGTTGTATTCAAAACAGAATCACATGCCATTTGAAAATCTTTGAAATCTGGCCGTTCCAATGGATGAACCACAAAAGGATTATTGTGGCGTGTCTCTGCCATCTTTTTTTCTAGATCTTTCGGGATGAAGCATTTAGTAACACGTTTACGTTTCTTGATGTGTGCAAAATCGCGATCGCAAGCTAAATATGAATGACAGCTGACCAAAAACTTTTGCTGAATGGTGTCAAATTTTCCTGTAGCTGCAAGATAGATCATTAAAAATAATAGCATTCGATTTTTGGTTTGGCCAATACAGTTATCTGACCAAATTATGAGATTTTTTTGAACGGGAAACTCCCACCTTGCAATACATCCAAAATAGCAGAGGAAATTTCATGTCCCCTTCTATCAGTTGTGGCCTCATTCCATAGACACATGTGTGCAGAGTCGTTATCGGAAATGTGGATCTCCAAATTATAGCAGGACATAGACTACTATAGAACATTTGTGAGTGTATTAAAGTTGGTATGAAGAGACATTGTTCTGAGTCAATACTTATCACACTGTTAATGGAGGATGGTTCTTGAGATTTAACGTCATCTTCTTTCATTACCATTATTGCACGTTCTGCTTTTATTTGGTGGAGTTCTAGTTTTTGACGACATTGTGCCTTTTCAATCGGATCCGCGGAGCATCTGATTTTGTTTTGATGCAAATCACAAGTCGAGCAAGTGTCTGATCTGGTACGACCAAACCATAAGTTAGGAAAATCCCTTCTTAAATATATCGCAAAAGTATCTGTATGATGCAATTCTTTGAGGATACTTCTTCCTAAATGCAATATAGAGACGATTCATGTTAAGATCCGGGCTCAGAAATTTCCTTTCGGATTGTTCCTCTACAGGAAATTCCTCAATATGTGACCGTATTTGTTCACGCAACAAAAGAAAATATTTTTTAGGTTTACAATTAAAGAGGTAACGGCCAGATCGAGCTGCCTTGAAGCATGCAAATTAGGCTCCAGCACAAATTCCGGAAAGTATTTTTTTAATGGTGTAGACGGCACAAGTCAGAAGGTCCCCAAGCTGTAATTTGGAGCTCGTTTTAGTTTAAGCGTCTCAACAAAAACATATAAATAATTTATCAATATTAAAACCATACCTAAAATCAATTCAAAACAAAGAAGAAAAAAGATCAAAGTGATTCAGTTATTGAGCCCACTTAAATCAAATCAATTATACTTATTAATTACTTCCCTTTTGGAACACTAAAACTAATAAGTGAAACATATAGATATGTGAAGAAAAAGTCGGTTTTTTATCATAAAACTGATGCAATAATTTGTCTTCACAGAAGTTGAAAAAAATCATTTCACATCAGGCCAATTAAAATTCTTACAAATACTTTACTTATAAGTGTAACATTTGAGCATAATAATGAAATAAATTTAAATAAATAAGTCAGTCTATCGTTGACATATAGCAAAAGAAAACTCTTTATTAAAAGTTGAAATTACATTACTAACTCTTCAGTGAAAACTTGAAATGACGTGTCTGCTATGCCCATTAGAGAAGCCAACTAATTAGAACTGAAACGTGTATCTATTGCGGTGCGCTAAATAAATGATCGGTACTGCAACAAGTCAAATAGGAGATATGGCATCGAAATAAACGCATCAGTGTGATTTACTATACACCAAATAAACCTACTTAATGCATAATGGTAATTTTTTCTTCCCATAAAAGAATCTCAAGATAATTTTCAAACCCATTGGTTTATGGCTGTAAAAGGAGATTCCATTACAAAGAAAATGATAGCAAAACACTCTTATGCTATTATTTTCATCTCAATCTGTTTATATTTCATTCTCTCTTCGAAAGGATATACGCAAGTAGTGCGACATACCCTGCTTCAAAGGTGCTAGGGGGGGCGATACTCCATAACAGAATCAACTGTCCTTATCGAAAAAGGAAGGCAGCTTTGCTTGTCTACTGCAATTAGCATTAGTACTAAATCAATAACAGGACTTTACTAGTACATCCAATAGTGGCGGAGGTCCATGGAAGTGACGGAAGCCCATTTCATCCAGCTGATGCTGAAGCTTATTAGGAATCCATTATAAATATTTGACCTTTTCTTGTCAATTATGGATATTGTGTCAATTATTTATAAGATACACATTTTTCTCTCAGTTATGAAAAATTGCCCAATTATATAAGCTGACTCACGTAGATGATTCATTGAATGTATTTTAAGATAAGAATAATTTTACGGGGCAAAACACTCGGAACATCTGAGAACAACAGAGAATAGTTGGTTAACTAACGGTTCCAAGACCAATGAATATGAAATGGCAATGTTGAGCTTAAATGTTCTCTAGGCAAACATGCAACCATTTTTCAGGCTGAAGTTCAAGCCATGGATTTGACTGCTCAGTGGCTTATCGATAGAAACTGGAAAGGCAAGGCAATCAAAATATTCTCGGACAGTCAAGCGGCTTTAAAAGCTCTTGAATCTAGCCGTTGTTCATCCAAGGCGTTATGGAAATGCCAGCAAGTACTCACCAAACTAGGTGAAGAAAATAAATTTACACCGATCTGGATACCTGGACATACAGGATATGAAGGCATCAAAAGAGCTCACACTCTTGCGAAGCATGCGGCCGCAAGGGCCTTCATATGACCAGAACCCGTACAGGAAATAGCTTTCAACACAGCTAGAGAAGCCTTCTCCAGGTGTACAGAACAGCACTTTGTAGACAAATCGAGAGAGTTACCGGACCTAACTTATTCAAAGATCGCAGTGAATCTGTCATCACGAGTGAGAACTAGACAACTTCTTCAACTTGGCCGACAGAAGGTACAGGCTGTAGTTAGCATTTACACGGGCCGTTGTTCATCCAAGGCATTATGGAAATGCCAGAAAGTACTCACCAAACTAGGTGAAGAAAATAAACTTACACTGATCTGGATACCTGGACATACCGGGATGAAGGCAACGAAAGATCTGATGCTCTTGCGAAGCATGCGGCCGCAAGGACTTTCATAGGACCAGAACCAGTACTGGAAATCTGTCATCACGAGTGAGAACTAGAGAGAGAGGGGTAGGTCATGATTTCGGATAGATATGGGATTATGTTGGTTAAGAAATTGAAAAAAAATTTAATTTTTTTTTTATAGTTAAAGT
This sequence comes from Pissodes strobi, assembly GCA_016904865.1. Taxonomy (NCBI): domain Eukaryota; kingdom Metazoa; phylum Arthropoda; class Insecta; order Coleoptera; family Curculionidae; genus Pissodes; species Pissodes strobi. The sequence continues at coordinate 67,555 of MU185641.1, read as the reverse complement.
AAAATGTAATGTGAAACAACCGTGAGACACTAAAAACATAATACTGCAAATGTAGGTAATCGTTAATAAAATTAAATAGAATAAACAACAAATACAAGCATCAAAAATAACATTATAATAAATAAAAAAAACAAGAACCAATATATTTGTACTCAACTTAAAAACTACAAATGTCTTTTACGCACTATTTCATTTGCAAATTTATTAATAATGTCTTCATAATTAATATCATTTAAGGCTTCACTTTCGATGTAAAGAATAGAGAAGGCATCTAGCTTTTACTGTCCCAAACAAGCCCGATGCTTATTTTTTACCCTATCTAACGCAGAAAAGAAGCGTTCGCCACTAGCGTTGGATATAGGTAAAGGAATAAAAATTTGTAATAGCTTTAAGACATTTGGAAACGTAGATTTTAATGTTTCGACTATGCTATATTTTTCCAAAATGGTATTTTTATTTGATTCTTCGAATAAAATATTAAACTGCTTAATTTCTTCTTCTAAACTATAGGGCTCAATGTCGCCCTCATATACTTCTAATTTTATGATGGATGAATTAAACTCCAAAAGATCGTTGGTAAAAAAACAAAGCATTTTTAATCAATTCATATGATTCAAGTCTACGACTTAAATCCCTTATAATAGAATCGCATATAACATTAAAGGTTTCAACAATAAATTTTTCGTTTTTGGCTAATATCACTTCATGACTTGTACTTTCGTCAAAAAATTATTTTCATTTTCTTTTTCTAGCAGTCTCAGTCTAATCTCCAATAATCTTCATATTGTCTTTTATTTTCATTGGTATTAGATATTTTTAGAAAATTTGCTGCTTCATTTTCTATAGACGCAAAATAGTTATTTCTAAAGTCGTTAACAAAAGAAACTAATGACTTAAGTAAGTTAACAGCATCAGATAGATTTAGGGTTGGATCCTCTAATGTTTTACTGGTGGCATTACACCGTTCTAAAAGTTCTGACCACATTATTGTTAAGAGAACTGTCGCATATTTATTCATTTTTCTAAACAAACCTGAAGCTTCAGCTCTAGTTCCAGGTTTTTCATTGATATCATTGGAAATACTTAATAATACCCCATAAAACTCTATAAATACCAAAACTCAAAATTATCTGGTTATGTCAATTTAAACTTTGACTTTAAAAGATTTAGCAAATTCAAATTCAAATTAGCTATAAACAGCGACCAAGTCGAAAACATCAAACCTGCAGCCTGAATATTGCCGAATCCTCAATTCTAAAATAAAAAAACTTATTTTCGGTCGGCATCTTTTGTCGATGAAGTGAGCCACTTCTTTGTAAAACACCGCAGCAGCATAAAAACCGCAGCCGCACGGAGGGCTGTCTTTGTTTTATAAAGAATTTGCCGACTTTTAATTGACTTTATAAATTATTTTATAAATCGCGTGGGCCCTAAACCAAAGCTTAAGGTGCGTACATACTTGGCGAGACGAGCCCGAGACGCGCCAAACAATACGTAGTGGTTTCGTGCATGGCTCGTAGCGCGCTGCACTTATAGCCGTCCACACTGAACCTCAAGCTTCCTTTGATGCCTCGTCCAAAAATCCGACTGGAGATGGATCGGAACGAGACGCTCGCGAGCCCACCGCGAGCCACGTCAACACTTGAAATTTTGGTTCGGCTCGCGGCGCGTCTCGGGCTCGTCTCGCCAAGTCTGTACGCACCTTACCGATTAATATAATTTTGTATAGGTTTTTTTATTTATGGGTACGAATTCCGGGCCCCACTAAGCTACCGGGCCCTAGGCGGCCGCCTAGTCCGCCTAATGGTTAAATCGGCACTGCTAAGAAGCCACATGAACAAGATAGGGCTTTCCGAAGAAACGGGGCTTTGGAGGACCAAGAAACAATGGCGCATGTTTTATGCCACTGCCTAGCAATGGATAGAACCAGACAAACAGTGTTTGGAAATTCTCAAATTACACTTGTAGATTTGAAAACTATCCACCCCAGAAAGGACTTGGCCTGGTGGAAACCACAGATGTGAGCCACAATAGACCAAGGGTCTCATTGTGCTGATGTATGAAATGGGCCCACTCACGTGTATGAAGATAAATACGAATGGATGCCAAATTAATCAAAAATTGATAGCAACTATGATATTTCAAAAACTTTCTATGTTGATGCATTTTTAGGTTTACCATACCAATATCATATAGTTTTTTTTTTAAATTGAGAGAAAGGACTCAAAAACATGCTTAATAACAGTTTTCATGAAATTGAAAATTCATTTGGAATAATTAGTCTAAGCCCTAAAAGTACATGGAAATAAATTAAAATAATTTTAACGGTTTTAAAAATATTATTTAAATGCATTAAAACTACATAAATATTTATTAAAGAAACAAAATGAGAACTGACATTGGACCGACTCAATATTCAAAACTTGGTTATTCATTTGATATTCATATTAATTGATTGATTGCAATTGATTTATCTATATTTACAGGTTATCATAATTGAATAACCAGAATTTTTTCTTATTGAAATAAACATTTAAACACAATTCTAATAATCCTAAGTAATACCATTAAAACACATTAAAACTGCTTATTAAAAAGCAAAATGAGGACTGATATAGTTTTTGTTCATATATAAATTATATAGTTCAAATGGATGAATTATGTGTCTAAAACTTTTCCTTGTGGTCGAGCTCTATCAGTTGGGTTACTTCGAATTTATACGAATAAAAAAACAATGCTCTCGTGGCTATACTCTACAATTTCCTTCTCTGGTTGATAAAGGCCCTTAGATATATCAGTGTTCTCTTGGTGACTCAAAAACAAATTGAATTTAAATGAAAGGTATGTCACATTAAATTTGATTAGAATTTTTCATGAAATCTTGTGACCAGCCTTAAGCGCTGGGTGCCAAATATGTAACCTTATTTGCTAATTGCTCATTAGGCGGTCCATATGCCAGTTTTACTCAGCGGATTCAATTTTTTTAAAAGGCGTAGGCCTATGTCTTGACAGTTAGGGTAGGGCGCCACTAACTTTCTTTCTACAAGAAATTCATCAGTATACCTATGAAGTACGTCTCCACCATGTGGTTGCGTCACCCTGACAAAAACATCTCGGTACGGCTAACTGACGGCGGGATTAGTTAGGTCAGGGTCGAAATGAGGAAATGTTGCTTCCCAGAATGAGTTCATAAAAGGAATTCTGTCCCACAGGAAGGACCTTAGTTAAATGGTAATTAACTTTAGCAATGGCCGATAATTTTCGAAAAAAGGCATTCTACTTAATTTGCTTAATGCTGCAACGACACAATCACGCGGTAGTTAGACTTGAGGGTAAAAAATAGTGAAGATAAATTCCGATACCTTGAGCGTTCAGGCGAGAAGGGCTATCAATTTTCTGACCAACGAATATATACCACCTTTGTCAAGAGGCGCATTAAGCGGATGTAGGTACCATACAAGCAGGTTCGAACACCTGAGGTAAGGTCACGAGAAGTAAGGCAGCGAGAGTACCGATAGCACAAATCAACCAGTAAAATGAGAAAATCGCAATATTGTATTCAGTAACATTTGCAACGTTACACTCTAAAAGTATCACATTAAATCTAGGACACCTAGTATAATTAATAAAATAAATCATTAACATTTATACACTTCGTCTATTGCAAAATTTGTAAAGTTACTACTTCCTTATTAAATAATTTTATTACAAATTGAGGAGTATAGCTAATTTATAAATAATGCACCAACTAAAATAAAAAAGTTGTTACTTAATATCCTCCCCAGGCAAAAGATTACAGGGCACATACGGCCTCCATCACTGTGTTTACTTACACTGCTTTGCACTTTGTACGAACAATAATTCCACGTTTTGGATAGTACGTCTCTTTGTAAGACTGCCTGAGTTGAGAAATGTTATCGCTGGAATAAAAAGGTGAGTTAGGTGAAACAGAGTAATGGAAGTGGAGGAGAAACTGTCTATAAATTCACCCAACGCGAAGAAAATTTTGGTGCGCCCGTGTTCTGCTAAGTGCCTAAATATTTCCCGGTTGATATATGCTTTGCGTTGTTTGGAAGGAAATGCAGTCTGGATTTTCTAAAATTCGGAAACTCAAAAGTCCATAATGAGCTTAACTTTAATTGATTCTCTCAGGTTAGGGTTTGCAAATGCAAATTTGCAACACGTTTTTCTTATTGAATTTTAAAGATTTTTTTTTCAATTAATTAAAAAGGAACCTCGCCCCGGAGAGTTGTATTGCAAATGCCCGGCCCCTGTAGTGGGGTCGTTTGAGCGCCACCCGTTCTAGCCAACTAAACGGGAAAAGCTCTGCTGGTGTTGTGCAGAGTGGCTAGGTCAGCTCATTAAATCAACCGGTACTTAACTTCAAACCAACGAGAAAACGAGAATATAGACTGGCTTATTAAATCAATAATTAATCACTTAACTTTACCTATCAAAAAAACACAATCTAAAATTTAAGAAACAATATATTTGCTACTAGTTCTTTTTTTTTTAAACACAGCAATAATCTATCTGGAGTAAAATGTTAAATAGAAACGCGGTTAGTTATGACAAAAGAATGTCAAATGACTATTAAGGTAATTGATGAAATCAACAGAGCACCATATGGAGATTGTGCGGAGACCAATTCGGTTGTTAATACCCGGTTCTGTATGCCTTACCACTATATGCACTAAATACTACAAACCGAAGTGATCACTTTGATGCCAACTAAGCTAATTACATCTAGGTATGTGTGCGCTAATAGCTGCACCGATTTTAAATGTAGCGATAATAATATGTAGCAATAGACGGCCACAATAATTAAATAAATGACTCGACAAATTGATAAAAAAAGAATAAAATTAGAGTAAAACTATTGAAAGCTTAGCTACCAATGCCTGACTTATAAAGAAAGAAAATTCATAGCGGTTATGTTACTTGATAAATCAATGAAAGGAATAAAATTATAGAAACTGTTTCAAAGCTCGACTGTCAGTGCTTGATTTATATTAAAGAGAAAGAAAATTCAGAGCAAATAATCATAATAAATGAATAAATAAACTTAAGCTTCTGTACAATACCACCTAGATCCGTCGAACTCTGGTAAAGGTGCCGGGCACCTGTTGGTACTGCTAGGGCACTGGCCCTAAAGGAAAACTAGCCGAAGTGTCGAAAGCTCGGTATTGGGATTGGCTCTAGTGTAGCCTGGTAGTTGGAGTGGTGGCTCTCTAGTAACCCCTGCTTCTAGCCTTCTCGTAAGAGTAGTGGCCCTCCAGTAAATCTGTGGCCCCCCAGGAAAAACCCTGAAATAATCCGGTGCGCATTAGACGAAGCCCCCTTACTTTAAAAACCATAACCCCCCCCCTTGCATAAATATATCTTCTTTATAAAACAAATTCCCCCAGAAAAAAAACACCATGGTCTTGCAATGCCCATTAGCAAATAAAAGGGATACTAAGGTTCAGACAACTTGAATATAAAAACAAAGATAGGGATGAATCACTCCTAAAAGAAAATATAAACTTCCCCATACGATCAAAACTCAAGTTACATTAAAATAAAAATTCAGATTTGATAAAATGAAGTAGATAAAATAATAAATGGGACGCAAAGCAAATGACGTTATAAGCACAAAAAAGGTAACACAGATAAAGCAATTAAATCGCTAATTTAGGCAAAACTAGAGCAATAATTACCTCGTTAGTGCGTGCGACGGCTAGGGAAATTCGACGGTCTCGGTCTTATCTGACGAACGTGGAAAGCCTCTAATATAGCAATATTCAGATCCCGATTAATCGGTCGTGTCAAAACACACAGTAGGACGGAGAACTGCCGTATCGTATTCTAACGATTCGATACGAGGAATAATTCTAAGATAATAAACAACTTAGTTCTCGTTTATTATGGTTGTAAAACGACTGCGAAAGCCACAATTAATTCACCGAAATTGAATGATTCAAGAAATACCAGATAATATTCCCTAACAAAACGATAAACTTTTAAAAATTTAAATTGACAGCTGGCGTTAACAAGAATTGGTACATTCCTATTACCCAGTCGAATGTTACAAAAACTAGAGCCTGCCGTGTGAATATATTTAGAAGCATATGTCCCAAAACAATCTAATGATCTTCAGAAATGCAGGCCGGCAATCGGTGTTCCGCAATCAAGGGGTTCCCAAAATGTTATGGAATATTGACACCCTAAGTAAAACATGGATCGACGAATCTACTGCAGCGTATTTATGGGTTTTATTAACAGAATTCTTAAAAATATAGAACGGTTTGCGGCCTGTTCTACGATAATGTAAAATAAATCAAGCCAAGCTATTACAATAAAAATGTGCCTCGCTTATCAACTAAAATAAACACAGTCACAACGTGTTATAAATGTTAATACAAATATATCGTTAACCGTTACTTAGAATATACTTAATTTATATTAAGAAAAGCGGCAATTTCAAGCAAATTGTTAGCAAATCAAATCAATAAATTTAGAATTAATAAGCCGATGAGTACAAAATACAGCATCTTTTTTCCTAAATGCGGCATGTAAATGAAATTTTAAAAATATTTGACATTGGCCCAATCGAACTGTTACAATGTTAATACATAGAATCTAATGATTGCAGCTAAACATTTATGCTTAAAATAGTTCGCAGCATAAACTATAGCTGCATTCTAATATTGTCGGAATGGCCTTTAATATCATTTAATTTCTCCCCTTAATCCATTATGAAAAGATATCCTGAAAACTAAGGTCAAAAACAGAGTCTAGCCTCTAGACAGTTAATGCATCGGTAGGAAAGCTTTTGGAGGAAGATTTAAATTTTGAATTGGCCATTAGAGTGGTAAACTGATTTTTTTCTAAATCTCGAAGACGAGTGCGATAATGTCTAAACCCTGGTAATATAAAACTTGATCTTGAGTTAAGTTGACCTGGCTCGTCCATCTGGATATCCTGTTGGAATTGACACCCTTAAACCCACTCCATCAAAAATCTATTTACATGATTCGTTATTTATTTTCGTATTCGAGAGGGCTTGCGTAATTTTTATTTGAGGGATACATTAATTAATATACAGTGACTTCTTTTATAACACTTCAAACTACGTCCGTGAAAGAATAAACTTCGTTTAAGACAAAAATTAAACTGCAAATTCAAAGCCACTAAAATAATTTAAGAAACCCGCACTCTGTCTAAGTCCTTGAAACGATCATTCAAGCACCATGAATTTTTTGCTTTATCCAATAAAATGCACGGCGAGCAATACAAACCATGTTTATTTATATAAACTTCCGCAAAACCATTTATAATTATCGTACCATGAAGTTTGAAACGCTCGTGAAGTATCCCGATGAACCACCCTTTTTACACTTCAGATCGTCGCGAGAAAGGGGTTTCAATCCAAGACAAAACAATATCGTGAGAAGGATTCATTTCAACCGGAGTTTAAACCTATCTTAAAATTTTTAAATTGAAATACGTAGAGGTAGGCACAAGAAAACAAAATCGCTAAACCCACTACCGAGGACAAAAAAAATATTTTACTAAATAAAAAATTGGTAATAGATAGAGCCTCGGATATGGCAATAACGCATTATTAAAATAAACAGTAATTAGCTTACTCTTGTGTAAGGGCCCTTGCCTTACCTTACCTCCTTACCTCCTTATTAACAACACAACCATACAAAACAACAGTATTAATTATTAGTTTTTAAACCGGAAAATCCGCCTCGAAAATCTAAAATCACAAACAAAAACAAACCAACCACCTACTAATAATAGGGACGCGCCATAATCGTAAGGGTCGTGATCGAAGTGATCTAATTTTAATTAGGAATAAGCAAGCATCTGACGACCTGATACTCGACACGACACTCACTTGACCCTTCAAGAAGAAAAGAAAAAAGAGATGGGATAAGGTAGATGACAATAAAATAGGCACCTACCCCTAAGATTACGAAACAAGGGGATTGTAGTACCTAAGTCTAGCCCGATGTTATACCAACGTGGTTTGCTAAGCTAATTAGGATGCAATATTGCGAGATATATTGCACCTTCCCTTTGCGTACATGGAAAATGAGACATCCATAAATCAAAATTTAATCAACGTAATTAAAATTACAAGACTTTTCCAAGTATTCTATTTTCCAATGATTTTAACGCAAGGGTCGCACTCGAAATCGTAAAAGTGTATAAATTTTCCGATATCCCGAAGAATATGCCGGTCGTAAGTATTCAGGAAAGGTCTTACGGGTTTTACATACCGAGAATTCAGATAATATAATGTGGAAATAATTCTCGGTTTATAGCCCTGGTCAGCGGTACTTTATACTAATCCGACATGCATATTTTACATCTCGTGCAAGATTGGGTAATTTAAGCAAGACGCATGTTTCTTCCATTATCGAGGTTTACTGTTTTACTTTACTGTTCTTTATGTCTAGAGTAGATTTTTCTAGGGATATTTATGCTGTATTTAATTCTGATGTTCTGTATCATACGTGAGTACCTAGTGGTTGAAAAAAAAACTTCACACTTTTTGACTTATGAGGGTTCGTTTATAAGTATCGTGAATACTTCGAGCTACTCTATATAAATACCTAAATTCAGAAATATCGTTGCCTATAATATATCAAAAAATCACCTAAATTAGTTGAGAAATGTTACTATTATTTTATTTTAAATAGAGACAATTTAAGTTGAACCATTGAGTAAGAGGGGGCGAGGTATATGTAGAAAGGAAAAGTATTGCATAATGTGTGCGGGTTAAGAAAATACCATATACTTGATATCTAATTAAAGTTAAATTTGTTATTCAGTTAAAAAATTCTCGAAATGAGTGATGTTTAAATATTTATTAATAAGATACATAGTATATTCATACTTCGATTTAATAATATCCTTTTATTCCTGTATCCTCCGGAAAGGGTGAAGAAGATCACACATGTGCTTGCCTCAGCTAAATGTAAATATTTCATATTAAGTGGGGTTCAGAAGCTCGAATTCTAATTATGTTTCCCAGCATTCTTAAATTTTATCAAATGCATACCTTGCATGGGAGTAGTAGATCCTAATTCCAATGCATTTTATACCGTTTCTTTGTTCTTGCTCCCTTTTGTTTGTCAGCCTTGGATTTGTCATTCGGGCTTTCTCCATCTAGTTTTCTTAAGTTTCTTTAGATTTTTAGAAGAAACGGGGTTGATCAGAGCTTTTAAAGTGCAATAATAACCATAAAAACGAGCTCTCGTTGTTTTCGAACACTAAACCTTACCTTATTTTATACTTTCTACTGTATGGTGGATATTATTGTAGCCATATACCACCATAAAATGCCGTTTATTTCATTTCTAAACTATTTTTTTATAATATCCATTCATTCTTATTATTTTTTTGCGTGGCTATGACATTTAAATAATCGAATTGTCACCTGGACGTGATATTTGCCCTGCGCGTACCGTAGAAGCAATTTTTTATGGACCAACCAAATAGAAATGTGTACTCGGAACCGCTATGTTATCGATCAGTGATTTAAGAATGTTTTTTGGGGCCGTTTGCTGTGAATCAATTTAAGGATTGCACGTACGGTATAGAGCATACTCTTCCAGTGCCGCAGTGCAACGTAGCTGAATAGAGAAACATCACAAAACATCAGTGGATTCAGGTGTCATCATTGCCCCTAGTAGTCCCGTTGAATATGCTTGCCGCGAATTGGGCGGAGGGGCTGGTTTGAGGTTTGGAAGGGAGCTTCAGGCGAAGCTTGCGTGAAGCTTTCTTTCTATCCTCTCCATTCATTGAAATGGAACAAAGTATGCCATTGCGATTAATAGCGCGGTGTCGCATTAGAGACTTGTTTTAAACCCCCTGCCGGACTACCCAACCTATTTTGCCTTTCATGTATTGCTTGCTTGGTGCCTAGACTCACTCCATAATTAGTTTTTTTCAGTCTTTTCATAGCAGAAGTTTTGCCTCGGCTACCTTTTGAGGCAGTCTAGGTGATTTCAGCATGAGCGAATTTAGGAAACCCTTCGCATAGTCGTTGCTTTCTATCTTCTTGACCCTAAAAAACCCCGCGTGTTTATTCGTCATATAGGCGTAGAAGAGTCGTTCTAGCCGGAGTTCATTGTGTTCGAGTGTGCATTTTTCTTTCTGAGAGTTGCCTGAAGTAAGCTACCCATGACTCCCTTTTGACTATTACTCCAGCAGAACAAACCATGGAGGCAGTTCATTATTATATTCTAATTGCCGGTTAGTTTTTACCACCATATGAACAGTACTTAAACGTTTTTTTTTTGTTTTTGTATATATAATTCTTCACTAAGTAAGATAAATTTCAGACTTGCTTTGGTTTACTTGCCGAGAGAAATCATCTGAGTTTTTTTAACGTATTTTAATCCCATGCAATATTAGTAGTTTAGCAACATTCTAGTGGACTCAGGATGTGTAAACGAAACAGAATCATATTTT
>MU185641.1:0-56682 GCA_016904865.1 Pissodes strobi | reverse complement strand
CGGCGAATTCGCCCCTCTCTGAGATTCGAGTTGGTTCGTCTACAAGTTGAGTAAGCCCGCAGCTGGCAAATGCTTCAGCTTCTCTACCTTCGTTGTCGGTCTTGTTGTGATGTGTGAGCCAGTTTGTGTTGTGGGCATTGAAGTCTCCCAGAACGATTATTTCTGAACTGGGTTGATCGACCTGTATTGAGTCAAAAGTGGTAGCTAGTGTTGAGAAAAAGCTTTGGTAGGCTCTATCGCTCGGAGGGCGATAGAGACAACATATAAACTTGGTTAATCCCTTGGCGGTGAACTTGAGCCATATGACGTCAAGGTTGTTCGGTTCGAGTGTGTCCTCGCGGTGACATAAAAGGTCGCCCCGTACAAAAAGGCATATTCCGAACTTTTGTCTGAATAGGGTATGTAAGTTGTATCCAGGATAGGGGTAGTTCACTGTTGTTGTTGTTGTAGAACATACTTGTGTTTCTGTAAGGGCTAGAATGTCTGGTCTGTTTGCTTGTAGATGTTGGTGTACCGAATTTATGTTTGTATTTAGGCCTCTTATGTTGCAGAAATCTATTCTAAATTAGTTTGGTATCTTTGCTATCTGTGAAATGCGGAATGAATGGCTCCCAGGACCACCCAGCGCCCGGAGATCCGAATGGCCGGGGAGTTTACTTCCGGAATATTTTGATCCTGGAAGCACCATCATGTCCATATATTCCTACTGTGGAGGCCGGGAACACCAGCGCGGAAGCGGAACGTGATCTGGGAAAACCACTTAGCGCCTCCCAGTTCTGGTGGGGTGGTCTTTCAGCGGACGATGCGAGTAGGCGTATGCATCTACCACCTGGGGCCGCTTCCACCGGAAGCATCGGCCTCAGACTCATTGCTCTGGTGGTCCCTAGTCTGGCAGGGGTAAAAATGGGGTTTGTTGGATCACTCCCCAGTGATCAGCTCCAGACTTTGTAATCTAGTATTCTCCAGCCTGGAGGAGGACGATGGGATTTGATGGGCCTCATCCCGTGGCAACTTGGAATGGCGGGAGCGTCACTCCCCAAACTAACCCAAACTGCTCTCACCAGTTTGACGTTCCTGCCTGCTAATACATTGCAGCCCCTCTTGTCACAAACTGTCATTGATCAGCTCCAGACTTTGTACTTCGGTGTTCTCCAGCCTGGGGGAGGATGATGGGATTTGATGGGCCATATCCCATGGCAACTCGGAATGGCGGAGGCGTCACTCCCCGTAATCAAACTGCTCTCACCAGTTTGACGTTTCCTGCCAGCCATATATATATATATATATATATATAAATGGTGATTATTGGTAATCAATGACATAACCAACTTGACCAAATGTGTTAAATGATAACGACTTTTTGTTGAAATACTTATAGGACAACAAAATAATAGTGCGGGAAGTTTCATTTAAAAAGCAAAAATTGTATATGTTTTAAGGTATATTCGATGCATATATGTTTTGATTGATATAGAAAGATAAAGAGAGCGTCCATTCATAGTGGATGATCCTGTACATAGAGCTGCGGTGCTTAAGAAATGCTGGATTCAAAAAATATATAACGTGACACAAATGAAGAGCTGCAAATATATTTCTACTTATATTTCTCAAAAAAGTAGAAATTTGCTAAACCAACCTTTCCGGACCAATCAACCCAAACTAACCCAAAATAAGATACATACAATATTAATACTTTGATTTGAAAATATCATTTTATTTCTATGTCCTCCGGAAAGTACGAAGAAGGTCGCACATGTGCTTGCTTCAACTAAATGTATATATTTGATAGTAGGTGTGTTCCAGAGGCTCCTAATTTTGTTTCCCAGCATTCTTTGATTTGATCAAATGAATACCTTGTCTGGGAGTAGTAGATCCTAATCCCAATGTATTTTATACCGTTTCTCCGAGGGAAGTGGTCTTTGTTGAGTAAGTTCCTAGACTGTTTGTTCTTGCTCTCTTTTGCATGGATTAACGTTTGTTAGCGTTTCTCCTTCTACTTTTCTTCAATTTCTTTAGATTTTTTGGAAAAAACGGGGTTGATTAGGGCTTCTGAAGTGTGACAATAACCATAAAATCGAGCTTGCTCTCGTTGCTTTGGAACAGTAACCCTTACCTTAGTTTATGGTGTCTACTGCATGGTAGAAATTATTGTGGCCATATACCAACATAAAATGCCTTTTATTTCTGTTCCTAATTTTTTTTTAATATCCAAATAGAAATGTGTACTCCGAATCGCTATGCTATCGATCAGTGATTTATAAATATTTGTTTTTGGGGCCGTTTGCTGTGAATCAAATTAAAGATTGCAAGTATGGTATAGAGCATACCTATCGGTGCCGCAGTGCAACGTAACTACGTTGCACTGCGGCAGACACACGCTTTTGGGTGACACATCATCACATTTGATGTGTCACCCAAAAACGTGTGTCTGGGTACCATGATTTTATTTTAATTTAGTTTTAATTAAGGATTTTAACTAAATTATGTGAACCATTTTCTCAAAAATGTGACGTACGATGTGTGAAATTTAATTGTGACCATTGTCGATGTGTGTTGTTTATCTCCATGGATATGTCATTTTTCCACTGACAAGTAACACTGATGATGGCTACAGCCGAAAGCGCTCTGTTACGCTCTTTATAGAAGTCCCTTTGGATTAAATTTGCATGATATACAAAGATTGTTTAATTCCTATATTTCGTACATGCACACAGCCTTTACTCTTCATTCAAAAAAGAAGAAGGTTGAAGACGAGAAAAGATCTGAAAAGAAGGGCCCGTTCAGCAATCAACGTTAAAGGTCACGCCGCTTCCTGAAAAAACAGCAGACATTGCATCAACCGAAACCGATCAAGTTGAAGATTTAAAATTCAAAGTTCCCTTTAAAACAATACCATTTAAAAGGAACATTACTTGGATGTGGGTGGCGAGCCTGCTACAAAAACAAGCACCAAGTTTCAACCGCTGAGCGACCTGGAAGATATGGACTCGGATTCTTTTGGGAACCTTACCTAGCACTAGACCCAGAGCCCAAGATGTCCCTTAAATCCAAGGTGAGACCATAAAGGTGAGATTACAAAGGGCGTGAGTGTGAGTCACCGGGATTTCACTGCAACCATGAAAACGGCGAGCATCAAGGACTGCAGACTGAAATACACCAAGAACAGTATTGTAATTTGGTGCAAGAACATGAAGGTCTGGAACTCACTGAAGCGGATGTTCGATAACGATCATGTAGAGTACCATACGTATGCAGAGAAAGCTACGAAGATGCACGCATTGGTGCTTAAGGGACCCGACGGCGGTATCCTGCCGGATGAGGTTCGTAATGCATTCATTGATGAGTATACTCAGTATAACTACAGCATCAAGAATGTCTACTTAACGAAGAAGATTCAATCCCTCCTGTACCTTGTTGTGATGGATGCCACAGTAATTTTGAAGCGCTTGAGCACGCAATGTAAATACTCGATGAGAGTCCGGGTCTCTTGGGACCACCGTAAGCCTGCAAAAGCCATCATGCAGTACAGGGTGGCTCGAATTCGTGTCTATGTATGGGGAACTCGAAAACCGTAAGAGATACAGTGTCGGTCAAATTAAGGCAAAATTGCGCATTTAAGTGCCTAACAATATGCCGTTTAGAAAGTTTTAAAATTCCGAGTATTTCCGGAGATATCCGGAAAAAACCGAAATTTTGAAATATCGTTTTATTTTTTTCCAGGGCTTATTTAAAAACGGATTTCAAATCTAATTGCACTTTTGCATTGCCACTTTTTCCGCTCTATCCAATGATGATATCCAGTTTGAAATCCGACGTTTCATCTTCAAGGGATCATCATCAACTTTCTTTTTTTAAATACGAACTTTAATTTTTTTTATCGTTTTTCAGATGGTATTGGCGTTATTAATATGACTGTGTTTTTATTTTTTTTTATTTTTTATTTTTTTTATTTTTATTATTTTTTTATTATTTTTATTTTATATATTTTTCATATTTTTCAATTTCATATTCTATAAAAATGTTTTATTTGTTTTTTGCATTAAGTGGAAAATTGGAGCCCGTACTAAAAATTAAAAATAGCATTGCCACTTTTTCCGCTCTATCCAATGATGATATCCAGTTTGAAATCCGACGTTTCATCTTCAAGGGATCATCATCAACTTTCTTTTTTTAAATACGAACTTTAATTTTTTTTATCGTTTTTCAGATGGTATTGGCGTTATTAATATGACTGTGTTTTTATTTTTTTTTATTTTTTATTTTTTTTTATTTTTATTATTTTTTTATTATTTTAATTTTATATATTTTTCATATTTTTCAATTTCATATTCTATAAAAATGTTTTATTTGTTTTTTGCATTAAGTGGAAAATTGGAGCCCGTATTAAAAATTAAAAATAGTAAAATTATTTTTTTCGAGAATGTGGCCATGAACTATTACTCAAACAAGTTGCTTAGTGCATTTTTTTTATAAGCAAAATTCCAAAGGTGTTTTTCCATCAAAGTGCCTCTAGTATCACGTAGTATGATTATAAATTGTTAATGTTCTCTATTAAATCAATTTTTTAATTGGTTAAAAGTTGGGAATATTTTATCTTTGCAGTAAGCAACTTATTTGAGTAATAGTTCATGGCCATATTATCGTAAGAAATAATTTTACTATTTTTTATTTTTAATATGCTCCAATTTTCCACTTAATACGAAAAACAAAATAAAATATTTTCTTAGAATATACAAATTTCAAAAGTAGCTACCTTAAATTATTTAAAATTACGCCAAAGCAAAATATATAATTAAAAAAATAAAAATAATAATAAAAAAAAATAAAAAAAATAAAAAAAAAAATAATAACACATAGTCATATTAATAACGCCAATACCATCTGAAAAACGATAAAAAAAATTAAAGTTCGTATTTAAAAAAAAGAAAGTTGATGATGATCCCTTGACAATGAAACGTCGGATTTCAAACTGGATACCATCATTAGATAGAGCGGAAAAAGTGGCAATGCAAAAGTGCAATTCAATTTGAAATCCGTTTTTAAATAAGCCCAGGAAAAAAATAAAACGAATTTTCAAAATTTCGGTTTTTTCCGGATATCTACGGAAATACTCGGAATTTTAAAACTTTCTAAACGGCATATTGCTAGACACCTAAATGTGAAATTTTGCCTTAATTTGACCGACACTGTATCTCTTACGGTTTTCGAGTTCCCCATACATAGACACGAATTCGAGCCACCCTGTACATAAGGTGCCAGGGACACGCCTTATTCTACTGTCAACGTGAGTGGCGCTGCAGCAGATGCGCAGACCCTCACCAGATAACTGAGTGCAACTAAGAAAACATCAAGTGTGCAAACTGTGGCGGTGAACATCGAACCGTTGATGTTGGCTGCCCAGTGTACATATTCAAGGTCAGCCAATTGCAGCCCCCGAAGCAGCCTAGGAAGACGACCTACAAGCCTGCATGGCAGGGCTCGAAGCCGAGGATAGCCCCTGGGAAATACGACCAGAGACTTTCAGCCCCGAAGTGACAGTGTAAATTGTGTTATTGATCGCGGTCGTGTAAATGCAGCAATGAATGTAAGTAACAAAAATACTGTGGCATTAACAGATAGCACTATAATTAATGATTTTAATAGGTTGAAAAAAGTCACTAGAAGCTAGCGCTAGCGCTACTAGAAGCCTGCGAGGGAGATAAAAGAGCCCTAATGCAGGCCACCCTCAAATTCTTCACAGAAGATATTGAAAAATGCATATAAATGTTTTGTATCTAATCCCTTAAACATGAGTTACGCTCATTTTGTCTGTATATAGTGTAACTATTAAGTACTGTGTTGTCAAGAGGGAATCAGGGTTTTCAAGTGCTTTTTCCTGGGAAACTTCCGCATTTATTTCCATTCATAAACACTCTGTTAATAAGATATGCCGGCAAAACGATTGGAGGGTGGTCAACCCATTCAGGTATTTTGAATAATGCCACGGATTTTGTGTACTACCCGAACGTTGCCTAATCCTACTGTGTAGGCCGAAGGCGGAGTGCGTGTAGTTAGGGTAATAACTAGCATGTAAGGAACTCTGTTTTTGGTAGGTAGTTATTAGAATACTATAGAGATAAGAAACTTTGTAAATTTTGATAATAATAAATGTTGATGATGTTGATTCAGAACTTTTGTCAAACTGGTGCGATTCTGCCATTTTCAGATGCAGATTGGCAAAACTGGAGTTAATATCTGTAGATTTGATGAGGTCAGCAAATTAGGGCACCCGTTTCCATTACAGCATACAAATCAACACCTTAATCAAGAGTAGGATAAGCCTCAATATGGTACTTTTATATTACAGACCGTATCAACGTGAATGATACTAGTTTAAGGTTTCTCATATCATGGCATTGGAAATGCAATCAATAGCCTCTAGCAGGTCTTTACCAAGTTGCGTTTTCCAATGAGCCCTTTCGAGTTCTTTTTCAATGAAATCGTGATAGTATTACGTTATTTACTTATACAAATTCTTCTTATATCTCGCCGATCCACGTCACTGACCGCTGCGGTTCGCATTTGCTTTTAAGCTTTGTTTTGTTATAACTTCTTGTTTCAATGTAATTTGATTAAATTTTACGCATACGGATACGCCGATTCGAACAGGGATTTCAAATTAAGCTTCGACACTATAAATCCTACTATTCATCAGACTAGTTCATAAATTATCTAATTTAATTCCTGTGTTTGCGACTATTCCACGGCCAGTGGTCATGAAAACTGACTAAACTGTATATATTTCGTTTGAACCTAATTTTGTAATTTCCGCTTTTCGATTTCTGTTTCAAAATCAAACGATTTCCCCACTTTGAAGGCAACAGGCGAACTTCGAATAAAATCCAATCATAGAGCTTTCATTGTAATTCTGAATTAGCACTGGTTTCGATGGGCAAATTTTGCATCTGATTACGTGATGCAGTCTGGAGTTTAGTGGCAATATTTTAATTCATGTAATTTTATACAAAATGAGTAAATTTTACTCAAACGTATTTGTAAAAGATAGTTCTTATTCCTGAAGCTAAAACTCTCAGGGGTTTTTACAAATAATAATAAAACTTTAATTTTGACATTCAAATATTTCCTTTTAGAAATTGACTAAAAGTACAGGTTCTTATGCCCTTAACTCTTGATACATGACTTATGATAATAGTTGAATTTGGTGAATGTATATTCGGTTCTCAATGTTTAAAAATTTACACCTCGATAGACATATAAGTTTTCTTTCAAAAGAGCTTCACATCGATTTCAGTAAATAATCTCCAGAATCAATTGGGCTGATGTATTAAAATACATTTATCGAACGAAACTGATGGATGGAATGGAAATCTGAATCACAAGTTTTCAAATAAAAAAGATTGGCGCATTTTAAAATTTCATATTGTCATCTTTTTAGCAAATTTCAAGATAAAAAAAAATGTCTATATACCTGAAATGGGTTTGAATACCTTCCTGTAGAGCATTCGACAGGAAATAAAAATAAATTCTAGTTGCTATTCAATAATACTGTCGAACGCCTTTGACAAGTGTGTTTATGCGAAATAAACCTGGATAACTTTCTCCAGTACATTGGACATGAAAACAAATTCGACTCGTTTTTTAAAGATTATCCTCCCTCTCTCCCCATCCCCCTTTTCTTCTCACACAAGCAATACTGTTCTCACAAGCAATGATTTATAACAATTGATTTTTCTACTCTATAAAAATACTAAACACACTTTAGACGAAAATTGGCAAATAATCTTAGCACATAGATTACACTATTTCATAATGAACATTAGTCAACATTCGGCTTGATTGAGAAGTTCCCATTTATTAACTACCCTATATGAAAATTTGAAAATACCATCGTAGCTAAACAAATACGTGGGATTTTCTTCGCAACTAAATAAAAATTTTTGACATCAGATACCTTAAAATTGATGTATAGGATAATCGTAGATACGAAGGGCAATGATACTCGGGGAACGTTTCTTATTGGATGCATTTGGTAAGGATTTGCAGTAATATCTCCAATCAGACGCATCAGCGGAAATATTCCCCGGAGGAACAATGTAATGAGATTGTATCTTATGTTGCCTATGTCCCTATTCAATATCGAAAGGAATTTTTGCATAGCGGTCGTTAAAATAAATGCGTGTACATTGTTTACCAAAACAATTTGCCCTCGGAATGCATGGTTGATTCATATATATTTTTTCAACATAACTTTGACGTGGGGCATTGCGTTGACCTGTTGGATCGATACTGTTTTTATGTTCCATGGACGGTGAAAAATGTTTTATTAATATTCCGGATGTCAATCGACTCGTCTTGAATATCTTCATATTCACGACGTTTCGTCATAATAAATAAATAAATAATTTCTTTATTGCCAGCAAAATCCTCGAAGAGATACAGCAACGTCAACAGACCAGAGGAGAAAAACAAAAACTGTATCAACATACATAGTAAAGCGGAATATACCCTGACTTAAAATTCACAAAGTTACAGCTAATACAGAAAAAAAGCGGAGTACACACCGACCAAAAAACTCAAACAGTTACAACACATACACCAACACAATTACATACAATCAAACATGTTAAAATATGGAGCTAACATTAAGATCTGAATCTAAAATCGTAATGACACTTTCTTAAGAGAAAGTCCTTAAGTAAACTTAAATTTATTGATGTCTCCTTCATCCCGCATCTCCCGAGGGGAAGACCAGATATCTTTTAAAGTTGGGTCCAGGTAGACACGTAGAAATTTGACATCTGTAATGGATCGAATTGACTTGCCGTTTACCTTCACATATAGGGACTCTGTATCCAACACCAAGTTGCTCTTGATAAAGACCATTAGGCCTGTTTTATCATGGTTTAAGCTAAGATTATTTTCTTTGCACCATTGTCTCATCATCTTCACGGCCTCAGTGCAACGTTTGCGAAGTCCATATCACTTGATATTATGGTTGTATCATCTGCGCATTGGCATACTAGACTTCTCAGTAAGCCGCGATCTAAGTCATTCACATAGAGCAAAAAATAGTATTGGACCCAGAATCGAACTCTGCGGCACCCCTTTAGTCGTATTGACCGGCTCAGAGAAATACTTTTGCCCATCACTTGTTATGCAGACAGTCTGCTTCCTCTCCACAAGGTATGAATTAATTAAGGATGCACAGTTTCCCCTTATCCCATATTTGCCCAGCCTTTGAAACAATATTTGATGGTCAATCGTATCAAAAGCCTTGGAAAGGTCAAAAAATAGTCCAGCTACCTTCGATTGCCATTAAGATTTTCTATTATATTAGTTATCGCTTTATAGGTAGCTAGCAGAGTTGATTTAGCAGGTAAGAAACCATACTGGGTACTTGCTAGTAGATCATGTTTAATTAGAAAATCCATCAGACTCACTTATATAGCCCTCTCGAACACCTTCGACACGGTTGACAACAGGCCTATAGTTTGCAAGTTCTGTGCGATTTTCCTTTTTATAGATGGGAATTAGTTTTGCATTTTTTAATAACTCTGGGAAAGCTCCGTCCGTAAAACATTCATTCATGATATTCGAGATGGGTTGGGAGATCCATTGGGCTCAATGTTTTAAGATCGCTGTTGGTATTTCGTCTAGACACGGGGACAACTTATTTGGGAGTCTCATGATTATATTAATTATCTTACTCTCATTTGTCGGGTTCAAGAAGATAGTAGGCACATGGCTTATTATATTAGGTATTTTTTACATTATAATTGTTAATGCCCTGAGGTCCATCGATTAATGAGTGAGTCATTCTGCATGATTGCAATTTTACTAGTATTAACTTTTTTATTATTAGTCAAATTATTGTAAATAGCCCAAACTGTTTTGGTTTTGTTAGAGAAGTTTATGATTCTGTTTTCATTTAAAGTAGTTTTATAGTCTGAGAGGATCTTTCTATATTTCTTCCGCTCAGATTTATATTCTTCATAAGTAATATTACTACCAGTTATTTTATACCATACATAAAGGTCCTTGACATGCTGCCCGAAGTTCTTGATATCAGAATTTGCCAACTGTTCCCCCTCAGTCTTTATCCTCGATGAACAGAGTGGAGAACACAGTGAAAAATAGTAATAGAATATGCTATAAAAGGTTTCATACTTACTATACACTCCCAATGAGTTACAGACGTCCCGCCAGTCTTCATTAGCCAGAGAGGCTGCAAGAGTATTAATATTATTTGTTGTAGTGTAAAATCGGTTCTTCGTGTATATTGAGGGCTGACCCTCAGTTACGGAGCTGAGGTTCAGTATTTGCCCATAGTGGTCAGAAATATATGTTACATGTACACAACAGTTTAAATCAGCTGGCTTTATTGCTAAAAATATTATCAATTTGAGCGCCTCCCGTGGGGCCGACCCTAATATTCCCGCTCACGAGCTGCAACAGAGAAAATGAGTTATCACATAAGCTATTTAAAATTTCATTGAGACTTGACAAGAACAAATTAAAATTCCCTGATGGGGACCCATAGATACATATTATAATATAAGCTTAATTGTTCACTATATTTTCTGTTATCCAGTATTCTAAATGTTTTTCAGTAATTGGTACCATTCCTAAACTGTGATCTTCCCGAGTAGTTGACAATGTTATATGTACCCAGTGATAGTTTCTCAATGTAGTCTTCTTGGAGCCAGTGTTTAGTCACACAAAAGATGTGCGGGTTCACTTCGGATAGCATGACTTCCAGCTCCAATAATTTATTATTGATACTTTGGACGTTAAGATGCATAAGGCTAAAGTGTGACTTCTCATATTTCACTCCTAACTCATTACAGTCTCCGTCGAAGGATTCTGGACTAAAAAATTACGCCTCAGGCCAAAGTTAAACCTTTCAAAATGGACTCCCTGTGACCAGAAGCTCTCTTCGTATATTTTTTCTTGAAATGCTGGGCTCATTTCAACCATGAAGCACTTTTTAGAGCTTTTTTGTACTTTGGGTTTGCATTTCTTTATTATTATCTCTGATTTTGTTGCCTGTGCGCGTTTAATGATATGGTTGACAACTATCTCCTCCGTAATATGATTTCCAATCTTAGATAGAAATAGCCATATTTTTCTACCCGGTATTTGAAATAGAGTTTGCAATTCGGTTTCCTCTTCCCCCTTCCCGATCTTAATGTTTCTCTTGTTGTCTGTATGTGGTTTGACTGCGGCTTATTGGGTCCCCTCAACCTCAGCGGTTCTATTGGATTTCTTTCCGCCTGAGGTTTTCTCTTGCTGATTACTGTTTTCCATTTTGCATATTTACTTGGATTTGTTTGTGTGATTTATCACGGTGATTCTCATCGCTTGCGCCTTCTTCATGTTCTCTCTTCTCCAGCTCTTCGAAGTTAACCTCACTTATAGTAGACTTGGTCTTGGGCGCCGGCGCCGGTTGGGTTAATTCGTTGTCGATATCAATATTGCCAACTTTATGTTTTTGAGTTGCGTAATTTTTGTCGTTTTGCATCTGCACGTTCGGCGTCCTTGTAGAGTCTTCCTTGACGGATTGGATACGTTTGTTTATCTTTTTTCCGCAGATTTTAGGATATTCTTTCCATTATTTCCATTTGATTACGTATTTTTTCGTACTTTTCCAGGCTTACTTGCGTGAAATTTATTAGATCGGCATTGGCTGTCATATTTTCGATGCTCAGATCCGTTTGAGTTTGCTTTTTTTTATGGCAGTGGCACACACACTAAAGGGAGACCCTATGGCGCTCGACGAGCAGTGTGTGTGCGACGATGTTGATTGACACGGCTCTTGAATATTTGTAAGTTGTAATTAGTGGGAAACAGATGTCCTGGGAGTGAGGTCCACAGTGATGCAGTGCGCCAGACAAAGGAGTTCTTATAAAGCGATGTTCTAGGTGTTTCCAGTTGTACGATGAACTGGTGCGCTCCTGCCGTCTGTCGTGACTGTCTGACAGGAGCTGCCAAGGGCGAGATGAGGCGGACCAAATCCTGGCAACATCTGCCGTGAAAGTATCTGTAAAACAGAGATATCTCGGATACATGTCTGCGGTGTTCCAGACTATCTAGATTCCGGGTCAACTCCGGGTCGCCGACGAGACGCACAGCTCTCTTCTGAATGGAATCCAGCAGGTTTACGGTGTGCTTTGGTGCGGCACCCCAGATGTGTGAGCAATATTCTAAGCACGGTCTTATTTGCGCTTTGTAGAGCAAGAGCAACTGCTGCGGTGTATAGAGTTTTTTGTTGCGAAATAGCGCACCAAGCTTCTGGGAGGCTGATTTTGCGATGTTAGCAACGTGGTCATGCCAGGACATATTGCTGTTGACCGAGATACCCAGCAGTCCGATTGATGAGGATGACGGAATGGTCGACTCTGCCATAATGATGCCAGGGCCCGCGGTATTGGCCCTCTTGGTAAACGTGGCTGCTTGGGTCTTTGCTGAATTGAACTGGACCAAATTCCGGTCGCCCCAAGTTTGAACTTTCTCCAGGTCTCGATTAATTGCTGTAATCTGCTCCTGTCTGCGGTGATGAGTCTCAGTCGCTGGTAAGGGTTTTTCCGATCTAAAGTGGGAGACAAGGGTACTGTCATCTGCAAAACTGTAAACAGGATTATTTGTTTCGGTCAGCAGGTCATTAATATAGATGAGGAACAGAGTTGGTGAAAGTATTGCGCCCTGAGGCATGCCTGCGTTGATGGTGAATGTGTCCGAGATGTATCCATCGACTGCAACGTGCAGAGATCGGCTGTTAAGGAAACTGGCAAGCCAGCTGCAGAGAGAGGCTGGCAGTCCGAAGGACGGTAGTTTGTTGAGCAGTCCGTCATGCCAAACTCTGTCGAATGCCTTTGAAATATCCAACGCAATCGCCCGAGACTCTCCGTAGTTCTCAATTGCCCTACTCCATATATGAGTGACATAGGCCAATATATCTCCTGTCGATCTCTCTTTGCGAAAGCCGTATTGATCATCGCTAATTATTTTGTTGTTGTCGAGGTACTTGAGTAGTTGCTGATTGACTACACGTTCCATGGTCTTTGATGACACAATTGCATTGGATTATTCCTTTGTTTCCAGTGAGTACTCTTAGCCCCGTAATTCGAAGTGCACTAGCGCAGTAAGAGCACTTTACACCATTATTAACACCACTCTTACAATATAAGCACCTTTATTGTTCTGGAGCTGTGTTTCTTGCTTTTGCCCTGTCGGTCATTTTGTTCTGGTAGGTTGCTGGATCCTTATCATCTGGCAGTGAGGCTCGCTCCGCTTATGGGCTTGAGTTGACCTGATGCTGGGGTCTGTGGGCGTCTGCTTTTATAGGCTGGCGTCTGCGCAAATTGCTGCGTTGCATAGGCTCCGCTTCCATTTGTCCCACTTATAGAGCTACGTTTTTTTGTGGCTTTTCTGATTATGCGAGCTTCGTAGTGGTCCACTGCGGCTACTTGTCTGGCATTGTTGAAATCGATGGAGTGTCCTGTTAATAAATAGTGTTTATAAGGCGCCCCTGTAGTCTGCTTTGTTCGGAGCCTGTTCTTATGCTCTTCAATTCTCGTTGATATTCGAATATTTGTCGGCTGGTACTCCGCTCCAAGTATGCTGTACACTCCTTGACTCACTAACTTTACTTTATCTTTTGGGGTTTCCAGCACTTAAGGTAATGTTCTCTTTGGCTTGAAAATTTGCTTAATCTATGCCAACTTTGCTTGCATCTGCCTTTAAATGTGGAAGTGTAACTCTTCGCATATTATTTCATTCGTTCCTTTTTTGCTTGATTCTGTTGATTGATTGCTTTCCTAATAGTGTTTTTTGAGTAGCCATTCTGTTTAATAGCATTCGTTTATTTTGGGCGCGTTTTGGTAGGCGATAGGACTGGGATATCAATGTATTTGCTACTGACTCGATTTGTTATGGGTGGTGGTGAGATTCAGCATTTAGATGACTTTTAGTATGAGTGTTCTGCTGATGAGGAGGTCTAGAAAGAGTAACTTCTCATCCTTTTCTACCTCCAGAAAGAACTAGATCCTGTTGTGAATTTGATTTAAATACTTCAAGAAATTGTACAATTGTTCTCTACCATGACGTCTTATGATGAATATGACATCTTGCTTGCGCTGATGGTAGATTCATTATTAAACATAAAATAGGTATTTCTCAGACAGTGTTCTAATAATTCAATATCATGCGCTGAAAATTCCTCATGCATGGCGATTTTTTCTAGGGACTCATCGATTTTTTTAGCAAGGTGTTCTCAATTTTGAACGCAGGATTCCTTAAATTCAGTTGTTGGTTGCAATATATTTCCAAGGTATTTCTCAACTTTAGATGTTATAGAATTCACTGCCCTTACAATGGGTCTTAAGGGCACTTCAGGTTTGGCTTGGATATTTGCTGCATTTTTTTTCTAATGAGATGATGTTTTTTTTTTAAATTTTGGTGATCTTTTCTAAGAAGGATGTTGGATCATTATCAGCTGGTCCAAATGGCAAGTGTCCATAAAGATTCAATCGGAATCCAAGTTCTGGCAAGGGAGAAAGACACAAATTTAGAAACAGGACCTCCCAGACCCAGGTAGTCATCCGGCGAAATCCCTGCAACTATATAGAAAGATCTCAGAACACCTTGAAAAATAAAATATCATCCTAAAATATCTGCACTTGGAATGTCCAGAGTATGTTATCAGACCAACCAAACATTTTTTCCGGCTTGATATTGTCGCGATTGGTTTCAGCCGCGACGCCACGCCTTGGTTAGCGTGCAGAAATATAGCTCAGATTCGGAATCGATCTACGTCAGGTGAGGAGACATGATAAAGAAAGCACCTCAGTTTAAAACAATAACAACGTTTATTAGTCAAAGACTTAATGAAAAAACATTAACAATGCCTATTGGTCAGAAGCTTAATAAGATTAGATTATACCCGCTTACTAAGATTGAAGTACATTTATAAATTGTTTATAGGTCTTTTGTTTTATGAATATAGTTTTTCTTAAGGTCTTGTGTTGTGTTTCATTTATAGTTAGATTTTCACTTAAAGTTCACACTGCACTTGATCTACTCATTCAACTTTAAAAATTATCTTTCTCAGAACTCAGAGCTTTGACAAATTGATCATAGATTCGACTTTCACTATTGTGGATAGGTAATCCCCGGAATTCGCGACCATGTGATGAAGCCATGCTCTGGTTTGGGAGAGGAGAAATGGATAGGTTGGAACCTTAAAGTGCCAATGGGGCCAGCCCAAGAGCTAGTTTTAGGTGAGAGACAAAGTCTGACGAAGCGATGATTCGCTAGCTATTTCATTTGATAAAATGTGCTGATCGTTGCACGTTTAATCGTTGACTGCTCGCGTTGTTTATAATTTCATAATCTACAGATTATACATTGAAAATTATCTTCCTCAGAACTGTGACAAATTTATCAGAGATTCGATTTTTACTATTGTGGATAGGTAATCCCCGGAATTCGCGACCATGTGATCTAGCCAAGTTCAGGTTAGGGCGAGGAAAATAAGATAGGTTAGAATCTTAAATCGCATATGTTGACAGCCCACGAGCTGGTTTAAGGCGAGGCACAAAGCCTGACGAACTCATGGTTCGCTAGCGTTTTTATATGATATCTTTGCACGTTTAAGGCTCATAATAGCTCCCGTTGACTGCTCGCATTATTTATAATTTGAATTTATTGTTTACATAATATTTTGCAAGTTCAAGTTCAAACTTACTACAGAGTGATATTTATTTAGTAGTTTATGCATTTGAGTAGTTCACAATATGGAACCGTATAAGAAGTCTGTCTTTTGCTATCCAAGGCGGTTTCATATCTTCCATGCCGACGTCTTTTTATGTTTACTAAAGTTATTAACCCCATCACTTTGACAATCTTTTTAAGCACAAACCCACACACATGTTTTTTTGACATTTGGTGCCTTTGGTACTTCCACTTTTCAATTCGCTGAGTCTCAGTTAAAATAATTGTAATTATTTTCGATCTACAATAAATCTGATTTATTAACTAATTGACACTTTGTCAGACATTGACAATTGTCCGAAGATTTTACGAAAAAAAAATTACTTAACTGTTTATGAAATGTATTTTTTATATAATCACAACCCCTGAATAAATGCTTTAAGGTAAACTTTAAAATAGGTTCAAGCATCTTTCTTTAGAACAGACTCATTGTATTTTAAGAAAGTTTTATTATTGTCTTAAAGCAGGCATTTTAAAATTATTTATTATATTAGAGCTTACCAGATGTAACAACCACCTGTAGACCATGATAAATCTAAAAATATCCCAAGTATGGGGTTGATAAAAAAGGTCAATTAAGCCAAGTCGCTGGGTACTAGCTCCTGACTTTTACTTCTACTTCGACCACAACATTAAATTTTCCAGAGTTTATAAATTTTTTCTGTGTTTAGAAAATAATCGCCATTAAGTCTGTGGTCAGATTATAACAATTTAAATAGAACAATTAAATATTCCAAGCTTGTTCAAAAGGACTTTCTAATTTCTTAACAAATTAAATGATAAAATTTCTCCAGGGAGTTTCTCGTTTTAAACCCGATCCGCGAAATTGCCTCACATACTAAAAACATGGCTAGGATGCACTTAAAATACAAAAGCACGTACGGCTTTACGCCCACTGCCCTGGGTAGTGTGCTGGATTCTACCACTGGCGCGCGATAGTTTCCCAAACCTAATCAAGCCTAAATTCTCAAATTCATCTCCTCGATCTGTCTGATCAGATAATCAAAATGTGAAAGTTTCCCATACAGAAAGTCCACAGATGGTAAGGGATCATGTTTATGTAAACTGCTGTTCATCTGAAACGCGTACGCTAAATGTGTACGACTACTCTCTAGTTTCATGAAAAATGTGAACAATTATTTTAAAAATCGCATTAAATATTGAAATTTAGATATAACATTCCTCGCAGCAGTTTATTTGGGAATTTACTAGGATAATATTCGCTTGTTTACGATTCATAGCCAAGATCAATCAAAACGGACCCAACTGGATCAGTTTGAAGAAAATTACGCCGCTGGTAGAACTTGGTTCTAAATGATCACAATTAACTTGAAATCCTGGAACTGTTATCGACCTTGGAAACATAAAAGTTGCAAAATATTTTACTAGTTTGAGATATCTATAGAATATGCTGTAGTGATCTTATTACAACACATAACCAGAAAATATCTTGATCACTTGGATATCTAGCTAGAATTTCTCTTTTTAAAGAAATGCAGCACACTACATACACTATCGCTGGAACCTAATTTAGAAAGCAATATTTTTCCTAACTTGTCTACTGAACTAAAGAAAAATACCGCTGCCACTGTTTTGGACCTATTATCAACTTTCACAAGTTTCTAAACACACAACTGCAACGGGATTTTACCGACTATTCACTTTGCATCCCAATTAGAACAGACAATGAACACCTAACTAGAAGCGAGGGTAAGCAGGTGCTAAGGCCCACTTTTACATACTCGGCTTAAACTTCAAATTAAAGTTTGTTATGTAATGTACAAAATTTCAATTCTATTGAGCCTAACTTACATTTATAACCCAAGAAAAACAATAAATCAGTACAGTATTTCAATATGTTCACATTTATCCAATATAATCCAATATTAGTTATACCTACAATTACATTTACATAAATACCGTAAGGCATAATATTATCTTCAGCGGCAATTTTTTATATTTATTATTTTCATATTTTTCGATTTCTTCACTTACAATTATGTGTAATTTCCTCTCACTTTTCTTTTTGCTGCAATGCCTGCGTTTAATACGGACTATTCACTTTAAGCCTGAATTAAATGAGGAGGTGCTAAGGTACGCTTTATATGGTTTAAAATAAAGATTATAAAAATGTCATAAAATTTTCACCAGAGTGTTAATTTTTGGTTTAACCGTTACTGGCGATCTACTAGACATGGTTCAACCCCAAAATCTGTAAGGGAAAGTCAAAAAATTTGGATCACAAAAATAATTTCCTAAAACGTTCAAGGCATTAGTGACTGATTTCGTCACCATATGTATACTTTTGTATGGTTTATAGGTCTTTGGTCACTGTTTAATAATATAGTTTTTTAAGAGTTGTGTTGTGTCATTTGTGGTAAGCTTTGATTTAATTCCACTCAGAGTTTACACTGCACTCTAAGTATCTGACAGATTCTACTTTGAAATTATTTTTTATAGAATTTTGACAAATTTATCGTTGATTCGACTTTACTACTTTAGGTGGGTAGACCGAGTTCACGCACATGTCTGCTTGCAAGGAAATGGTTTGGGTGAGAGGAAAAGTGTTCCGGGCTGATGGGTCCCTTGAGTATTTATATAATAAAATTTCCTAGGGGTGTAAGGGGCGACGGCACACATGTCAGCTAGCCCAAATGCCATCACCTCACTTGCACGTTAGTGCACCCTGCTAGAAAATGATGAGGCTCAGCCTTCCGAATGATTACCGGGATAAGTAATCCCCCTTAATCCCCCTCTTAATAGCTAATAGCTTCGGGTGGAGGAGCGGTTAAGACGTAGGGCCATCTCTGGTCCTTGGACTGAGAAATCGGTTCAAAAGGCGGATAAACCAATACGGCCAACGGTAGGAGAATGCAGAAGGCAAGGGGAAACCACTGCATTAAAGATCATATTGATTTTTCCCTAGTAGAGATCAGCATGGATATGTTCAGATCAAAATATCACAAGTCCGGAGTAATAAGCTCCCCGATCGGATCTCCGGGGGGAGCGGTTATGAACAGAAACATGAATCACAACAAGACCAACACAAACCAAATTGAGAGAATATGCACATGGAATGTGAGAACAATGGCTCAAGCTGGAAAAATTCAATGTGCGCTAAGGGAGATGGAGCGTATGAAAATCAGCAGAATGGGTGGAAGTGAAATGAGATGGCCCGAGTCAAGCGACTACGACGTAGATGAGCACAGAATCTACTCCATCCATGAATGACAAATACGAACACGGAGTGGGAATGCTTGTTCACAAAAGTGTAGTAAAACGCGTACGTAATTTTGTCCCAGTAAACGACAGAATCCTGCTCCTACAAATCAACGCTTCACCAGTGAACACTAATATCATTCAAGTCTACGCACCTATAACCAATCATAGTGACGAAGAAATACAGGAATTCTACGACCAGATTCACAGTACCATAAAGAACCTGCCGAAACATGAACTTCTTCTATTGATGGGAGATTTCAGCGCAAAAATAGGTAAAGGAAGGGAAGAACATCATGTCGGACCACACGGGCTCGGAGAGAGAAGCGACAGAGGAGAAACTCTGAGTATGTTTGCGACGGAACACCTGAACACCTTTTTCAAACTCCCACCTAGACGTGTACACATGGAAGTTGCCTAGAGATAATGGGGAAGAAGTCATCATAAGAAATCAAATAGATTATATCCTAGTCAACGCAAGATATAGAAACAGCTTCACAAGTGTAAAAACCTATGCAAGCGCTGACATTCAGTCCGATTACATCCCTCTAGTTAGAGAATACAAAACCAGGTATAACAAAATACAACAATAAATTCCTAAGAAACAGGATATCAAAAAATTGAAACACATAATACTGAAGGACAAAATAAGTAAAGCCCTGAATGAAAACTGTAGAGAAATCGAGGAAAAAGCTAGAAACACGGAAGGGAAATACATCCACTTAACAAAGTGGTAAAGGAGATCAAAGACAAACTTCTGAAGAATGAAGGAAGGCAAAACAAGACGTGGATGACAGAGGAAATACTACAGATGATGGAGGAGAGGAGGAAACACCAGAATAACATAACCACATGCAGGGAGAACACCGTGAAATACAAAGAAAGATCAGAGAAGCCAAGCAGAAAGATATGGAAGAAAAATGCCATGAAATAGAAACACTGCAACAGAGATTTGATGACTTCAATGTACATAAAAGTGTGAGAGAAATAACTGGCAAATACAAAAAGAGAACAGTAGAAAAACTCGTCAATGACAACGGAGAACTTATTGTGGACCAAGGAAGTATTAAAGACACTTGGAAAAAATACATAGAGAATTTGTTCTTGGATGAGAGAGGAGATCCCCTTCATTATCAACAGAAACTGGACCACCAATACTAACAAGTTAGATAGAAGCAGCCATAAAATCGTTGAAAGAAGCTCCAGGACCGGACGGGATACAGACAGAGTTCCTTAAGCTTTTGGATGAGGAATCAATAAAAATGATCTGCAAAATATTTAATAATATCTATGACACCGGCAATATCCCGAATGAATAGCTCATTTCCGAATTTATATTGCTGCCCAAGAAACAAAGGGCAAAGAAATGCGGATAATATAGAACCATAAGCTTAATGAGCCATTTACGCAAGCTTTTTCTTAAGGTTATCCATCGCAGAATATACAAGATATGCGAAGAGAGAGTAGCAGACACACAATTTGGCTTCATTAAAGGAAAGGAAACAAGAGAAACACTGTTCATTATACAAGTATTATTCCAACGGTGCAGGGACATGAATTGCGACATTTATACCTGCTTTGTAGACTACCAAAAGGCGTTTGACAAAATCCAACACCAGAAGATGATACGAGTACTGAAATGCACCGGAATGGATGGTAAAGATCTTAGAATTATACAAAAATTGTACTGGAACGAGACAGCCACCATAAAAATCAACGCTGGAGATGAAACAACAGAGGCAGTTAACATTCTGCGGGGCGTATGACATGGGTGTATCATCTAAATTCTTGTAAACAGTGAACGACTAAATAATATCCTCTATGCAGATGATACCGTCATAATTGAAGATAGTATAAAGGGTCTACAACACCTAAAGAACAAAGTGAATGAAGTAAGTGAACGATATGGGCTAAAAATGAACAGCAACAAAAGAAAATTTATGGTCATAAGTAAAGAGAAGAAAGACAGCTGCCAACTATTTATTTAAAATATACCAGTAGAACGGGTATCCAAATTTGTCTACTTGGGAACCTTAGTAAACGAACAGTGGGACCACTTTCAAGAAATCAGATGTAGAATATAAAAAGCAAGAGATGCCTTTATCAAAATGTATGAGCTCTTCAAAAGCAACCACCTCAAATTAGATATCAAAGTAAAAATCCTGCGCTGCTATGTGTTCTCCATATTGTAATATGGCATAGAATCCTGGACACTGACCGAAGCAACACATAAGGAACTTGAGGCCTTCGAGATGTGGCTCTACAGAAGGATCCCTAGAATATCATGGGTAGATAGAGTGACCAACGAAACAGTACTAGAATGAATGAGGAAAGAAAAAGAGGCGATGAACACGATTAAGAGAAGGAAACTGGAATATCTCGGGCATATAATGAGAAATGACTCCAAATACAAACTCTTAAAACCCATCCTCCAAGGAAAAGTATTTGGAAAGAGAGGACCCGGAAGAAGAAGAATATCATGGCTCAAGCACCTAAGGACATGGTGTTCAAAAACACCCACATAACTGTTTAAAGTAGCAGTCAACAAGGTCATCATAGCCAGGGTGGTCGCCAATATTCGAAACGAATAGGCGCTTGAAGAACAAAATTTCCTGATCGTTGCATGTATAATCGCCTGCGTTGACCGCTCGCCCTGTTTAGAATTAGCCTTAAATATTTTCTAAGTTCAAGTTCAAACTTAGGACAGGGTGATATTTACTTAGTTGTTTATGCATTTTAGTAGTTCACAATATCCTCATACACGCTTTGCTATTACTAAGGTAAATATTACAGTTATTAATGATAACTTAATTCGTCTGGTACACGGACAGCATCAAACCGTACAGTACTGGGGCGAGTGCATATGAAGTGCATAGAGACGAGACTTGCTTTCGCCTCCGTGTTCCAGGCCGAGATGTATGTCATACTCAAATGCGGGTATAAAAAGTTTTAAGAGCTTTCAGACGGATGTATATCTACACCTGCTCGAACAGCAGCGCTGCTAAGTATGTCTGACATGTCGAGACATTACCACACATGTCTTGGGGGCCTTGATCTGGGCATAAGAGCGTCGGTCTTGTTGGGGAACACTAGAATGTTCCGGGGAAAGAGGATGCCAATTGTCAGCAGGTACGACAGGATTCTGCAATGCATCTAATGAGACCTTAGCCTCTAATAGGTGTATCCTACAATATGGCCGCCGCCATGCTTCCTAAGGAACGCAATAGATAGGCGGGTCAAAGTTTCATGACGTCTATTCCAAAAATTAAGCAGGCTGGGCTACTCGTGGATGACCCAGCGCCTTGTAAGTAATAAGCACTTGCACCTGCTGCGAATCGTAGAAGATGGTGGTGTTTAGAGGACGAGAAATCGTCCGCTCATGTTCTCGCCAGCGTTGGTTAGGATAGGAAAAGAAAGATGCACTTCAAAAGCTGGGTTTTGAACCGGAAGTTTCAAATGGATTCATTCAACCTAACTCTATCAGAAGCAGGAAATCCGAGTTTATTTTCTGTGTTGATATATGTGGGAGGAATGCATCAGAAAAGTGCAGAATATTTGGACCATGATCCAAATCTCTCATGAGGGTGCGGTAATTTTTGTCATTATACGAATTCTACATCTATAAATACTTATATCCATGCATGTAAGTTTTTATAGCTTTTTTGAGCTTACATTGCAGACAATAAGGACAAAGTGAAGAAATGCCGTAAAATGTATTTCAAGTAGATTAGTACTTATAGATCCAAAATGTTCACAAATCTCTCGACTCTTCTCTACATTCTAATTCAATACCACAGCAAAACAATGTTCACCATTTCATACGGCGCTATTTCAGTTGGGAGTCATGATGCTCCTCTTGTTTTCAGGATATTTTGTGTTTCAATTCATATTTATTACTTCATTTTTCTTCATTTATTTCTCAAACCCTTGACCCCTGAACATATATGTAAGCTTTTACGGCTTTAAATGAAATTAAACTGCTTTTGAGTACTAGTATACATATTTTAAATATACTTTTCACTAACTTTTCATATTGCGGTCCCTCTGCTAATACACACATTTCCTGGCCCTCAGAGATCTCAATATAATTTTTTGTGCTAGCATAAAGAGTCTCTGATAAGAAATGCAATGAAAATATCGGTTCACTAAACAAATTCTATAGACTTATCTATTTTATAGATGTATTTTTACATTACCGTTACGCGTCCCTTTTAGACTTTTTGATAATAGCATCGATTTTTTAAACTTTAAACTTCAAAAATTCAGAAAAAGACAGTGTATAATATAGCAGTTTGGTCCGCGCAATATTTTTATAATGTCCCCCTGTTTCATTCGCATTACCGTCACACCAATATATAGTTGAAATATAAACCGTTAGATGGATTTAAGGACTCCTATCCAACGACATGTTCTGTTGTTTTACATTCTGTGCACAAACGAAATAGTCGGCAGCTGATAATTTGAGTGTTTTCTCCAGTTTTTCGTAAATACTTGGGTAAGTTTAGCAAAAATATTTTTTCTCTTAACATTACTGTCCCGTGGTATAGTTTTTAAACCTTGATATTTATAAAAATAAGTGAATTACAAATATCCAACATAACTAGGATGAGATTTTCTAACCTCACTTATCTCATGGCCATTTTACAGAACTATTAAAATGATGGTTTAACATCACCGTCACGCACATTACCGTCACACATCTAAACATTTTGAAGCGTTACGGTAATGATACCTTGTGACGGTAATATGATTAAGTTAAAACTTATCGTGTTTTTTGTCTCTATTCCCATTTTTAGTTAAAATGGAAGCGCCAGCTACCGTCCGAATGTCATTATAAAATTCCCCATCGAAAGCCACAGCAGTGGTAGATATATGTCGAGATTCAAACGCAGAGAAAATACTTATTTTAAAACATAAGTTAACCCGCATGAAAGAAGCTGCTTCAGAAAGACGGAAGAAAGCAGAAAGGCAGAAAAACAAATTAAAGAAACAAAAAATGGTTGATAAGAAAATGAAGAACCATTCAGAAGTCAAGAGAAAACGAGAAACGCCAAGAAGAGACAACACCTGTAAAACAGTTTCAGCTTTTGAATGAAAGAACTCCGCAAAAAATAATTTTGGATGTGATTCTTAATAATCAGGAGGTAATTGAGGGCGAAACTTCAAGGAATCAATCTACTGAGAACAAACAGAAGCGACCAACAAAACAAAAAAAAATAATTTAACTAATGCAGAGCTAGATAGAAAACGAAGATTGGCGACTGAAAGAAAACGACGGCAAAGGGCAAGAATTAAGGCTAATGTTGAAGAACACAAAATGGAGGAAGCAAAAGAACGTGAGCGATATCAGAAGAGAAAGCAAGAGGGAAAATTAAAGCCAATTTTTGAACGGTCTCTTCGTGAACAAAGGATCCAGAGAAAGAAGTGGAGGAAAAATAACCATACGTATTATCTTTAAAAGAAGTCCAATATAGCTAATGACGATGCACCTATTCAAAATAGTATATCTATAATTCTTAAAATTAAACAGGGCAGAAAAAAGTAATTTCTACGAGATCAAGAACTACCCGTTTGCTTTCAAAAGAGCGAGAGCAGCATCAGAAACAAAAATATGCGGCTGACAAATGGAAGAAAAAGTACTATAGACTAAAGAATAAAGTAAAGTCTAATACACCAGCAAAAATTGTTGAAGATGTCATAAAAAGAGGAGATACTAAGGAGATTAAAAAGAAGTTACTTATAGGAGAAGTTCTAACAAAGCAGATAGAAATAAATAAAGTGACTTGTTCGACTTCCCAGCAAAGAGAACTCATTTCTTTCTGTGTTTCAGGCCTGTTGATAAAGAAATATAAACTTATGGCCGCTACAAAAAATTTAGCTTCAAGCTACTACCAGAGAAAATGTTTGTTTTCTTCAAAAAGGGTTGTTATGCCTCAAAGAAAAAGAGGTTCTATTGCGAAATAAATTAAACATGCGGTTCAAATATTTCTTGAAGGAGATTCTAACTCAATACAGGCTCCAGGGAAAAAAGATGTGTATTAAATAATAGTTTAATTTAAAATTGTATTATTTGTAATGTGGTTTTTGTAACATTACCGTCCACTATTAGCATCTCCGTCACGTTTCGCTTTTTTATTAATTTTGGGAAAATATAAAAGTAAATCAGTGCATTTTTAAGTTTTATTCGTTACATTGAACTGGTGGTTCAAATACTGCAACATTTTTATGGGTCAAGACTTATAGTTTTTAAGACCAGGAATATTATATCTTCTAAATTTGTACATTTTCCAATTTTTAACCTTTTTTGATTGACAATTCGGCAAAAGCATTGTCCACAGTAAGGAGTTGTATTTATATTTAATTGAACTACCTTTATTTATATGAAAAAACTCATAATAGGGGTTAACTGAACTTTTGAAGGCCAAATATTTTATTGTTTAGGCGTGTGACGGTAATGAGAAATTTAGATGAATCTTTACTATAAATAAATAGTTGCGTCGTGGTTAGTCAAAAATTTATATTTTCAATGGTGATTTCTTATTAATCAATCTTGGTTCATACGAAATTCATGAGCCAAAACATACTTTCGGTTAAAACATTTTCAAATGTATGTATCTTCAAAATTTAAAGGTTACTGAGAAATGCCCATAACCCTTTCATTTTCAAGCTCTTGCTGCATCCTTGGTGGAAGCAGATGGAGATATTGTCCATTAACTTTAACTTTATTTTTCTCGAACTTGTAAAAGAGGCTCTAAAAGTGTCATAGTTTCTTTTTGGAGCAATATAGCAATTTATAGACATTTAACCTATAAATCATGAAATTTTCAAACTGTCATATCAAGGTCCACTTTTTTGATAGGCTCTAGAATTAGAGTAGAAACGTAATAATATTTTAAAAATTGTCATAGATCTCATTGAAAACGTGTTAAATTACTAACTAATTTAATGATGTTGATGAAGCCAAAATCAGTCAATACAGATTTCCCGATTTTCACACGAATTTTCAGCGAAAAAAAATCAACTTGGCTGATCCTCGGGTAATTTAAATTTAAAAAATATCAAAATAAGATAGGAAATGGCGATTTTCAATGCTCCATAGGAAAATAACAACACGCCTTGGATGGCGTGCAGGTTATGTAGCGCAGATTAAGGATCGTTTCACGTCAGGTGAGAAGATATAATAAAGAAGACACTCCGGTAAAACAATAAGAAGGTCTATTAGTCACAGCCTTAATGTGCTTATATTATATCCGATTATTAAGACACGCATGTCCTTTCGGTCCTGGTGCCTGTATCATAATAATATTCTTTAGCAGCGATGTTATGGTTCAATTTATGGTTAGGTTTGGTTATTTCATTAGATAATTATTTAAGTGTTCATAGTTTATCTTAATTCCACTGAGCACTTTAAGGCATTGCAATTATTTAACTTTAAAAATCATTCTGCTTAGAACTTTGACAGATCTATCGTAGTACTTTAGGCGGGCATCCCCCAAGAACTACATTCCTGTGAGCTGCGCCTAATGAGTTGGTTTGAGGATTAGGATATCGGTAGAACAATGAGAGCTACGTCCCTGTATCGGACTAATACAAAGAATAGAAGATATGATCGATCGCTGTCTAAAACTCGTCCGCCGTGCGCATGACGTCATTGGTGACTGATTTTAAATTCAAGCGTATGGCCGCATTATATTTCCTACTTTATTAAACCTTATTTTAACAATATTTATCTTGGTACCCGACCCAAAAATTTAAAGATAGTTTCATAAAGATGTTACATAATGTAAATTTTAACGCCATTACTAATTTTAAGCCCATATATATTTTAAAATATTTAATTAAAATCGGACATGGAAAGGACATGAAAAGCGAAAGAGCTTTTTCTCAAGAATTTTATTTCCGGTTTACCGGTTCGGGTGTTTCATATTGGATAATTTATAAATACATTTATAACCGTTTTATTAAACTGAACTATATAATATTTAAAATAACGAATAATAAATGTACAATCCTACACTACATTTACCTTTATTTAGCTCAATAAATACAATTTATTTGGTACTTTTAACCAAAAATATTACAGTTTCATATATTATCTAATTAATTAGTAATCTGTGTTCTTAGTGTTTTTCTCTCACTTTCTTTTTGTTAATACATATCAAAATAGAGGATAACACCGTAATATGTCATAAAACGTAGTATAAGTAAACTATTTATTTTTAAATAGTTTATTTAAGAATCATAATTTATAATTTACACTCATATATTCATACAATTGAAGTCTTTATTAATAAATATTACTGTCTATGGTAATTATGTCTATGGTTTGTACACAGCCACAGCAAAATGCATTATTTACCACGTAGTGGGTATTTGACGAGCTTATTTAAGAATCATATTTTACAATTATTTATAGTTATATACTCACAAAATTTGATCATGTCTATATTAATAAATATTACTGTCTATGGTAATTATTATCAAAACTTGAAGACTGGTAAATTCATAGTCAATACATGAAGTATTGGTATCGGAGGTCACACCTCAGTTCTAAAGACAATCATTGTATGAAAGTGTAATTTTAGTGTTTAAAATTTGGCTAGTAACACTTCTCTTTTAAATTTTGCCCGAACTTCCCAACAGTTCGAACCGAAATTCTCTTTCGAAATGCCTCGAACACACCCTAGCATTATATCTTACAAGCGTTTATCCATGCTTTTCTTAAAACATCCTCGGAGGGAAACTGGAAAAACCTAATGTCCTTCGCTTTTGTGCAGCTCTTCGCTTGATTATTCAGTTTGTACGCAGCCACAGCACAATGCATTATTTGACGAGCTTATTTAAGAATCACAATTTACAATTATATATTCATACATTTAATCATGTCTATATTAATTAATATTACTGTCTATGGTAATTATTAACACAATTTTAAAGCGATAAGCAGCGGTTTATGCCATTTTGTGGGAGATTTCGAGGCAAAATGTTTACTTTAAATATCAAAGTTGTGGCAAGTAATTTCAAAATATAAAATACAATGTCGTTCATAATATTAATCCCGCACTGTTGAAGTTTTCACTTTACACCATTTTTTTTCTTTGTACATTAAATCTGTTCCTATATTTAGT
This sequence comes from Pissodes strobi, assembly GCA_016904865.1. Taxonomy (NCBI): domain Eukaryota; kingdom Metazoa; phylum Arthropoda; class Insecta; order Coleoptera; family Curculionidae; genus Pissodes; species Pissodes strobi. The sequence continues at coordinate 28,564 of MU185641.1, read as the reverse complement.
AATTTCCATGCACACCTTCTCTTACTTACCAAACAATATTCTTATTGAAACTATTATTTATCTCAATTTTATTAAGCAATAATGATAAATCATAAAACCCCATTAGACGATACCTGCCTCCCGTAAACGTCTCTATAAATAAAACTTCCTAATAGTCAATTATTAATAATTGATTCTACCCCAGACTGATAACAATGGGGCCTTCTCAATTCCAAAAGCAATCAACTGTCTAATTACACCTTTATATCTCGACTGACAATGTGGTCGAGAAGTTTGGAAAGCCTATTTTCTCCTCTAGTGTGTTGCTTGCAGAGTTGTGATAATGATTTTCAGTATAACTAAATTGGGAAATTAGGATCTCGGTCGGGAGTGGAGCAAAATGTCTATTCTTCTTTATGTATGTTGCTCATTCGGACTAATTGGAAAAGCGGTCAGTGCGCATTATTTCAAGTTATATGGCGATACAATATTATACCCAACCTGGCAGTGGAGGATTAAATATATTGGGAATTTTGAATTTAATTTTATAAAACTTTTTCCCATGGGCTCTATATATTTTTGACTTGTATGCTATGGGGCTCAACGAGTGGCGCTTTAAGGAATAATTTTCTTTTTTATTAGATAATCAAGCAAGAGACCTGTTTCAAAATTCAGATCAGCATGGCCGAAAATGGATTTTAAATCGAAAATGATCATTGTCTTTTTTATAGCAGGTACAATTCATATTAAGTATTACAAATATGATGACTACTGAAAGAATCCTAAAACAATAAAAGAAATAACAAGTTAAGTCCAAAAGAAGGACGTGTACCAGGTATGCGAAGATGGATAAAGGCGCTAGCCTCAGAAACTGGAGCAGATTAATCCTCGTAAGGAGTTCAAGGAGAATCAAGTGTTGATAATTCTATATCATTCCCATAATAATAATAATCATGTTAAATGATTCTATAGACCTTTAACAGTGCCTTGAGGCTCAGAACCATTATCCTTCTTCATGAAAACAGTACATTTTTGCTTAGAATGTAAATTATTTTTAAAAGATCAGACAGGCAGAACTTGATGCATGAATCAGAGTTGATTTTGTTAAAATTAATTGCCGGTAAGATTGTTAAGGAATCATATATTAATTTACTTAATTTTCATTAATGAACTTTGTCTTTTACTTCGTTTATCATACGTTCATTAACCGCAAACCACTGATTTGCATTCTCGAAAATAAATGAATCATTAAACTTGAATTAAACGGATATTTTGATTTGAAACGGCCCATTAAAAGTTATGCAATTCTCGAATTTAAACAGCTAAAGTTTTCGCAACTTGAAATGAATGGATTGCTGGCGGCATTATTATTTCCTATTTCCTTCATTAATTTATTAAAATTATTGCAGAAATTTTGCCGTTTACATTGTTATTCACTAAGTGAATTAATATTACAAGAAATAATAGTGGGGCCTATGGCCATATTAACGTGAAAATTGTAGTTTGTATAATAAGATCGTGACTTTAATTATGGTGGACACGTCCACATAAACGTGGCTGATCATCTAACTACTTAGAGTGAAAACGATACTTCCTTACATAAAATATGAATACAATTACTTGCTTAGTTTCCAGTAAAGAAATATGCCTTTTACTTCGTTTATCACACGTCCATTACCAGCAAACCTCTGATTTGAATTCTCGTAAATAAATGAATCATTAAACTTGAATTAAGCGGTTATTTTGACTTGAAACGGCCCAGTAAAAGTTTTGCAATTCTCGAATTTAAACAGCTAAAGTTTTCGCAACTTGAAATGAATGGATTGCTGGCGGCATTATTATTTCCTATTTCCTTCATTAATTTATTAAAATTATTGCAGAAATTTTGCCGTTTACATTGTTATTCACTAAGTGAATTAATATTACAAGAAATAATAGTGGGGCCTATGGCCATATTAACGTGAAAATTGTAGTTTGTATAATAAGATCGTGACTTTAATTATGGTGGACACGTCCACATAAACGTGGCTGATCATCTAACTACTTAGAGTGAAAACGATACTTCCTTACATAAAATATGAATACAATTACTTGCTTAGTTTCCAGTAAAGAAATATGCCTTTTACTTCGTTTATCACACGTCCATTACCAGCAAACCTCTGATTTGAATTCTCGTAAATAAATGAATCATTAAACTTGAATTAAGCGGTTATTTTGACTTGAAACGGCCCAGTAAAAGTTTTGCAATTCTCGAATTTAAACAGCTAAAGTTTTCGCAACTTGAAATGAATGGATTGCTGGCGGCATTATTATTTCTTTCCTTCATTAATTTATTAAAATTATTGCGGGAGTTTCGCAGTTTTACATTGTTATTCACTAAGTGAATTATTGTTTCAAGAAATAATAGTGGGGGCCTACGGCCAGTTCAACGTGAAAATTGTAGAGTGTAGAATATGATCGCGGATTTAATTACGGTGGAGACGTGCGGATGGGCGTGGCTGATTATCTAACTACTTAGAGTGAGAACGATACTTCTTGAAATAAAATATGAATACAATTAAATTCCAAACCCATTTGTAGATCTGTCTTTATTCAAGTGTCGAAATATTTTTATATGACCTGATAGGATTTGATATGACCGGCTTGGGTTGCTTTATATGTAAAATATTTTTGAATAGAAACAGTGGAAATTGCTAGTTCAATTTCATTAAAAACGTTAGCATTTTATTTTATTTATGACACATTCATCAACTACAAATCTTTAAAGAAATATATTAAGTTATTTAATTTTCATTAAAGAACTTTGCCTCTTCCCTTCGTTTATCGCATGTTCATTAACCGCAAACTTCTGATTTGCATTTTCCAAAATAAATGAATCATTAAACCAGAATTAAGCGGTTACTTTGATTTGAAACGGCCTAGTAAAAGTTTTGCAATTCTCGAATTTAAACAGCTAAAGTTTTCGCATCTTGAAATGAATGGATTGCTGGCGGCATTATTATTTCTAATTTCCTTCACTAATTTATTAAAATTATTGCGGAAGTTTCGCTGTTTTATATTGTTATTCACTAAGTGAATTATTTCTACAAGAAATAATAGTGGGGGCCTACAGCCAGTTCAACGTGAAAATTGTAGTGTGTAGAATATGATCGTGAATTTAATTATGGTGGAGACGTGAACATGGGCGTGGCTGATTATCTAACTACTTAGAGTGAGAGCGATACTTCTTTAAATAAAATATGAATACAATTAAATTCCAAACCTATTTGTTGATCTTTCTTTAATCAAGTGTCGAAATATTTTTATATGAACTGAGAGGATCTGATGTGACCGGCTTGCGTTGCTTTATATGTAAAATATTTTTGAATAGAAATAGTGGAAATGGATAGTTCAATTTATGACACATTCATCAACTACAAACCTTTCAAGAAATATATTGTTACTTAATTTTCATTAAAGAACTTTGCCTTTTACCTCGTTTATCACACTTTCATTAACCGCAAACCTCTGATTTGCATTCTCAAAAATAAATTAATCAGTCAACTTGAATAAAACGGTTATTTTGATTTCCAACGGCGGCCCATTAAAAGTTTTGCAATTCTCGAATTTAAACAGTTAAAGTTTTCGCATCTTGAAATAAATGGATTGCTGGCGGCATTATTATTTCTAGTTTCTTTCATTAATTTATTAAAATTATTGCGGAACTTGCGCTGTTTTACATTGTTATTCACTAAGTGAATTAATATTTGAAGAAATAATAGCGGGGCCTATGGCCAGTTCAACGTGAAAATTGTAGTTTATAGAATATGATCGTGACTTTAGTTAAGGTGAAAACGTGCACATGGGAGTAGCTGATCATCTAACTACCTTGGGTGAGATCGATACTTCCTTATATAGAATCTTAATACAATTAAGTTCCTAACTTATTTGCAGATCCCTTTTAATTAAGTAACGTAACATTTTATATTAACGGCTTTAGTTGCTTTATATGTAGACACCTTTTAAACAGACGCAGTGGAAGTTGCTAGTTCAATTGCAATAAAAGCTTTTACATCTTATTTTATTTATGACACATTCTTCAACCACACACCTTTAAATTGAATTCTCGAAAATAAATGAAGCATTAAATTTGAATCGTTTACTTTGATTTTAAATAGGCCAGTAGAAGTTACAGTAGGACAGATTATATTGATGTAATTAAATCTTTTATCTCTACTTGGATTCTAACCCGAACTAACCCAAACTAATCTGAAATTTTAATCCCCTTTCCAGTACAGAAATTAGCCCCGGGCACGATCAACTACAAAATAGCAATAAGCCATGGCAAGATCAGTGGAAACTCCTCTTGAGAATTCAATTTCTGAATAACTTGAATAACACGGGGATAAAAGTTGTTAATTCTAAAGGGATCGCTTAATATTTTTATGCAGTTAACCTAAACGATATTTTGACAAGTTATGCAGCAGTTTCTTTAGCACTATCATTTCTTCACTAGCCTTAGACTCATTTTCGTCAACTCCGGAAGCTTCTTTTGGCGTAGTTAAGTAAGTATGAAAGTAGTAGGTTAATTTCCGACTTTTCGTTCAAACATTGATCTAATGCAGTGAAATACCTTTCATAAATGAGACCTTTTTACCGTTTGGTCGTTTCGCTGATATAAGTCGGCACTCTCGTCAACGTAATTTTGTTGCTATTGGCCAGTAGTTTAAGATACTGACGACACACCCAGGCATCCTTGTAGAGCATGCTATTCAAAGACCAGCCGAAGGTACAGTAGCGGATTTGCAATCTCGGCCGCCCTAGGCCCTAAGCTATCAACCGCCCCTTTCTCAGTATCAACCAGATAGACTACATAATGAAATTACTTCATTTCCAACTTAAAATCAGGCCGCCCTAGGCCCGGGCCTACCGGGCCTTAGGGTAAATCCGCTACTGCGAAGGTAGCTATCCTAATAGGATTTGCAGATGATGTGACCATGATAGTGACTATGAAAGGGGCAGAACTGCTAATTACAAGAGTAAACACGGCAGTAATATAAGTCTTAAACTGAATATCCGTTGGAAACGATCAAAATAATAATAATAACAGACCATTATTTCTACTTAACCACGGCTTTGGCGATGCCAAAATACAAGGAAAGATATATAGAATTATTTTCATGATTGCTCAACTAACAAGTAATAAATCATTATACTTCTCTATTCGAATGATATCATCTGCCTAGTTTATGCAGTTCTGCTTTGTTTATGTGATCAGCTTTTTGGACCTCATTGAGAATGTTGAATATATCTTCTTAGTTTAGTGATATTACTGGTGATCTTACCATTGTTTTAGTATTTATTCCCAGGCTCAAGAGCTTTTGGTGGTCATTATTATTTACAGTAAATAATTAACCATGCTCATCGTCGCATACTGTTGATTGAAGAAACGATGGTGTTAATTTGATGCGCATTGTCAGCGCCGGACAAACTGCGCCTGGGGCGAATGTTGAACAAATTATCTTTACGTTCTGTAATAGTGTAAAAATTTTATTTTAAAGATTAATTTTTGATCAGTTTAAGTTCGCTGAAGTTTCTCTCTGCAGATACGGAAGTCACAGTAATTAATAAAAAATAAATGATGTGCCTCACCTTTATGAGCACACAACTAAGGTAAAACTTCTGAGAGAGATATAAGGAATTGAGTTTTAATTTTTTATGCTTTTTTTCTCAACTTTTTCCCCCGATTTCGACACTTTTTTTCAATTTTTTTTATCCTTTTTTTCAATTTTTTTTGACCAAAACCGCGTTCCTATAACTTTTTTTATTAATTTTTTTTTCTCTATTTTGTTTTATAATACTCTTATTAACTTTCCGAACAATATTTTATTTTTTTTTATTTGGTTTTATAATATTTTTATTATCTTTCCGAATAATCTTTTTTTTGTTTTTCTTTATTATTTTTTTCTTATTTCGTATTATAATACTTTTATTAACTTTCCGAACATTTTTATTTATGTTTTTTTCAACTTTTTTTTTCATAAAGTTTTTTTTCTTCCCATTTTTGCCATCTCCTACCTCGTAGCTAAACTTATTTGCCTTTTTTCGCCGAAAACAGCCTTTCTTTAATTTTTTTTAATTAATTTTGTTTTCCTTATTTCGTTTTGTAATACTTTTATTAACATTCCATCAATTTATTACGTTTTTTTGTTTTTTCCCAATTTTTCGAATGTTTTTGAGTATCCGGGGAGGTGAGGCATAATTCCCTCCCTTCACTGATGACCCCGTCAAATGGAGTCAACGCTTCTCAGATTTTCGATCAGAGGCTACAATGAAAAAACGGTTTTTCCCACTGATCTATACAAATGGATCAGCATAATGCATGTGTCATCTGAAGAGAAATTGATTACGCGTGGGCGAAAAAAAGTGTTTGTGCGCACGATTCCGAGTCATATTTTTTGATACCTGGGCATTACTGATCAAGCGCATTAACACTCAATCCGTCAGTCAAATGTCAAAATCGTCAGCTGTTCAGCCACGCGGTCGATTAATGTCGATTTTCCAGGGCCGTACCGAGCTCGTAGTTTCGTAAAGTAGAATCGATTGACGGCAAACCGGGCAAACGGAATCTACGGCCTACCCCCAAGCTACGCCATTCGGCCATTCGCTATTTGTTTTTGTTCGGTTGGGATGTGGTTTGGTTAGTTTAGTTTGCTTTGAACGCCTTCCAAGTGAGTAAGGAGTGTTTATGTGTGATTTTTGACTATATTTTAAAAACTGAGACTGCTTTTTAGCTTATTGATTGAGTGATCAATTACTGATCATTACATTATGAGTATGCATACTTGTAGATATGGTTAATCTTTGTCGAAGCAAAGGCGCTATCCTGGGAATCTCCTATTTTCAGAAAGTATTAATAGTAGGTATATGTATTAGTATTATTAAGGCGTAAACATCTAAAATATCTCTAAATAACCCTGCAATAAGCTGTATGACGTGATTTTCTAGTAGGGTTGATATCATTATAAGAATTTTAAGATCCTTTACAGGCCTAGGCCACTATGTGAATATCGGCCTCTCCTATTGGTCGCTCTATCTAGAAACGATCCGCCTACAAAATAACAGCTGATCAGTTAGCGAGATTTCAGTTCAAAGTGCACTTGTGAATGAGAGGCGCGTGATTGGCTAGCTACGTGAGGTGACGCATGTCTCCGCGCTGCAACCAGTTGTTTGCAAGTCAGTAGATGGTCTAGGGGTCAGCATGGTTGGCCTTCACTTCGGCAACCCGGGTTCAAATTTCGTCGGTTTTGTTTTTTTTTTAAGTAAACAGTTTTTTTCTTGATTTTTGAGTTTTTCTTGGGTATTGCTTGGGTTAGCACTTGGTTAGTGTCCTTTTCTTGATCCCCGGAGCGAACAAAGCGTGCGGAGGGCCATATACTTGCCAATTGCAGGTCTTTGAATCGCATGCATTCACAAGTGCACTACGAACTGAAATCTCGCGATCAGTACGCCTCGTATTTTAAGAAGCGTCTATCAAATGTAATTTTCGATGCGGCGAAACGAATCCATGTATCTACGTTCTAGCAATACTTCTACAACGCCTCGTTGGTGTAGTAGGCAGAGTGCTTGCCTGTCATCCCTGCGCTGCGGGTTCGATTCCCGTCGGTCGCGACAGATGTTTTGTTTATTGTTTTCTATTAACTTACCTTTTTTTCTTAATTTTGTGTTAGTTTGGGTTAGTTCTGGTTAGCACTTGGTTAGCTATTGTTGATTGAGCCCCGTAGCGAGCGAAGGGTCATGCAAAGCCATAATAATACCTATTATTCGTTTCGCTGCATCGAAAATTACGCCTGATCTCTAGACGCTTGTGTATTTTATTCTGTTTTGTCTGGTATTTGCTTTTAAGGCGCCAAAACAACCCAATGAATACATATATATTCATCCATGCTATTTATCTATGATTTACTCAAATGATTTAGGCAATATATGGTGCAAACTTAGCTTTTCATTGAGATTTTTACCAAATAACAATGTTTGTGCAAGTGATTAATGAGAGTTGTCTTCCAAGTGAATTTAGTAATGTACTATGTACTGAAGAAGTTTTGATACAAAAATCAAAACTATTATACCAAAATAAATTTATAAGTACGGACCTGCTCACGTTCTCGAATTACAATAGGCATTGTTACAGTGCGCAAACGCAATCATCCCGAGATTCTTTACATTTTGACGTCGTAAATTAGCCATTTCGGTGCAAGGTTATTGCGTATCCATTCATATAGATCAGTGGTTATTTCCCAAAATCCCCCTTAAATTAGAGCCCCGGTCCCCCCACCAAAGGCCAAAGGTTGCCACCCCATAGGGCACACCTACTATAAAAATTTCGACCACGTAGCTCTTCCCGTTCTCCCGAAATTAATTATTTTAGGAGCGGGGGGCACGGGGGTCCAGTTTTCGTCCAGGATCCTCATTTTACCTCGGCTACATGTCTGAAAATTTCAACCGTCTCCTCTTTCTCCGATGACACTTTTTAGGCAAATAAAATTGCAAAAAACCGTGGAAATATGTAGTTAAGATATTATTTAGCGGCTTCCGACTGCTTTCACGTTGGCACTGGCCATAGCTAATCTCAAATTATAAGCTAACTCTAGGCTTCCTGGGGGAAACGGTTTTCTCCTTGGAGATTCATTCCGAGCATAAAGAGACTTTTGTCGATATCGTAAAGACTCATTGAAATCAATGTGTGATGATTTCTTTATGAGTTAGCCTGGTTAGAATCAGGCAATATGAGCAAATCAGATAATATGCTCAAGTTTGCTAGATTAATAACTGCTATAGTATTATAGCATATTCGCCCGCTTTCTGAGCTATTTTCTGTCATAATCACCTCGATCTATAAAGTCAACTGTTCAGTCAGTATACATATACAGATAATTTTTTTCGTGATTCCTTCTTATTGTGCTGCTTGTTTGTTTCACAGTCATACTGGCCATAGTTCATTTCAAGTTGTAAGTTGACGCTAGGTTTCCTAGAAGGAAAAATTTGTCTCCATAGAGAATAATTTGGAGTGTATAAAGGAGAGAGGCTCTCCCCGACATCGTAAAAACACAATTAGCTCCTATTTATAATGTGATATATGCATTTTGTAGGTCCCTACAGGTTACATGGGCAGCTACTTTAATACTTACACTCGAGATGTTGACATTTAGAATAAAAAATATGAAAATATCCATTTTACGTATCACCAATATAACTGAAACGGTAATTTCCAATCTGACCACTTATAAAATGTATTTTAGAAACCGAATTTCAATGCTAACATTGTCTCTAAGTTCAAAATGATCAACTCTAGTAGATTGGACAAAATGCCTTTACTGTTTGAGTCGTTATCTCTTTATAAATCCATGTTTATATACCGTAATAAACAGCAAAAATATTTTCTTAATCAACAGATCATTTTAGTGATTTATTTATTCATTTTGAAATACATCTGCCACTGACGCATCCAGTCGATTAAAAAAACAATATGAATTTGTAAACGGATTATATTTTACTGCTCAATTAGCTAAAAATTGCTGCTCTCTGGGTTTTGTGATAAAAATCGTGAATTTTAATATGACCGCTGATATTCGACATCAGAGCAAATTACTTAATCTCATTTTTGTCCAAAATTACAAATTTTATTTCGGTTTGTAACAGTACGCTTTGTGGATTAAAAATTTAAATATGGCTTTTTATTGGACACTGCTTTTACTCTTCAGAGTTCAGAGATTACCCTTATTGTCAAACAAATATATGCCATATTTTTAAGCTATGATTTGAAGCAATGGAAACAATAAATTGACTTTGTTTTAGAGTTAAATAACTCATCATCACAGCTAACCCAAAATAATACAAACGCTGAAAGTTGTAATCAAATGCATCTAACTCCTCCTCCCGATTTCATATGATTAGTCAAGAAACTTATTTTCTGTTCTAAATTTGAAATCGATTCGATAATTTCAATATTTCAAGCGATATTTTTGTAATACACATACACATGGTCATACAAACAGGATTTATCTTTTTAGTCATTTGGGTCTCAAAACGTCGAGAAATGCAAGAAAAAATTCGGAAAATGAGGATCTATTCGGTTTATTTATAATTGGTTGAATTAAGATCTGGAGATTCCTTTACAAAAAAATTATGTGTCACATTTATAAGCAAACAACTTAAGTGAAACTTCTGAAAGAGATATAAAGAATTAAGTTTTTATTTTTTTAAGATTCTTTTCTCAATTTTTGCCACCGATTTCGACACTTTTTTCAACTTTTTTTCTCCGAAAACCGAGTCTCTCAAACTTTTTTTTTATTAATTATTTTTTTTATTTCGTTTTGTAATACGCTTATTAACTTTCAAAACAATTTTTTAGTATTAATTTTTTCTCATTTGGTTTTAAAATACTTCTTTTTTACTTTCCGAAAATGTTTTTGTTTTTTTTTATTATTTCGTTATAAAATACTTTTCAAATATTTTTGATTTTTTTTTGTCAACTAAAGTAAATCATACAGTGGAAAGTTTGAACTTAACCTTGAATCGCAATTATAAATTGTTGTTAATTAAAGTATAAACTCTATGATTAACCTTGTTGACAATTCAAAACAATACTCGAATTAGAGGACAAAGTTTGGTATAAAAAATGGCAAAATATAAGATAGAGAATAACCAGCAAAAAATTAAGAGTAGTGCCATTATGGACAAAAAAGGGGCGTACAGTTAGAAGAACAGCTACTAGCAATTTTTGGTCAGAAAAGTTACGTAAAATTAAAATTTTAAACACGCGTAACAATCACAAATACCTTAGATAATAGAGAAAATAACATTTACTCAGAGGAACAAGCAAATAGAAAAAGAAGTAGAAGAAAGAAGAAGTTTTTAAGAAGTAGGTAATATGTAAATAAAGGAAAAAAATATGAAATGAGTATATACAAGCCGTATAAAAAATTGTGAACTTAACTGTCTCAGATACAGGGAAAATCACAAGTCACTTGGAAAGCAAAATATACCAGGAACTAAGAGATGAAAATAGAGTTTCATAAAAAGTACATATCAATAGGCAATATACAAGAACAGATTAAACTAGTATTCAAGATGAATATCGCCAAACATAGAAAAAGTAATACAATCTATTATCTAAGGTACTATGGTATCAGAAACTAAGTAAATACAAAAAAATATATAAAAATTACGCAAAAAGTAACCAGAAACTAAGGAGAAAGCAGAAACTAAGTAACTAAGAAAAGGATTCAGAGGACACAAAGGACAATAGTACAGAGGATACGGAGGATACGAATATATAGTTAGTTATACAAGAGGCAAAAAATTAAAAGAAAAATATAATGAAATTAAAAATAGTGAAAATATAGACAAAAAACGATGATAAGGACTTCGAAGGAAGACTGTTAGCGATTTTAGGGAAAAAATAATGACAATGCACAAAGTATCTACAACCCCAGGTTTCAATGATAAATACCTTACATATTAGGAAAAGCAACAACGGTTGAATAATCCAGTATTTTGTTTTTGGTTGAATAAACAGTTATTTATAAAACTCAACGTTTTTAAATTGATCATTATAAATGATTGAAAAGGAGACGTTAATTAGAAGTGTGTTGGATTTTAGTTGAATTTGTATAAATAAATATTCAAGGTTCTACAGCGTAATTTATATTCGATTCAAATTGATTGATTGAATTTGTATAAATAATTATTGAACGTGTTTACATCACAATTTATGGTTGAAAGTTTGATAAAGTAGTTTTGTTACAGTTACGCAGATATTCTGAATTTTTAATTCTAGCGATGCATCGTTTCTAAATCGTATTTTGTAATCAAATGGAGCCTGCTAAAAAGGAAGAGTTAATTGGAACGCTACTGAATACTGGGCTAATTGCGAAAGTTCAACGATATTGGACGTCAACTTTGTTGATTTTTCGTTCATATTTATAAATGGTTGTGGTTATAATTAGGGTTTAGTTTATTAAAATTCAACGTTTTTGAATCGAAATTTATTGATTCAAATAACAACGTTTAAAGAGGAAACAGTAATTCACTAACTTGTTTCTTTTTTTTTTTTGGTTAAAACGTTAATTATAACTGGTTGAAAAGGAGACGCTAGAAAAGTGTTGAATTTTAGTTGAATTTTTATAAATAAATATTCAACATTTTTACGGCGTAAAATAAGTCTAAAATTCGAGAAAGCTTTATTATTATCATTGCGTTGATATTCGGTTGAATTTTTTGAAAAATTTATTCCTTATTATCTTGATGCTTGAAGCAAAAGGTATAATGTATTGTGTCATAAGTTACTCTATTTTAGTAATGTATGAATTTTTAACCACATCGCCACGCGCGCATTAATCCGTTTGTGCAAGAGCTTGTTGATACATCAATACGCATCAGCCAATCAGAGCTTTTAATCTCGCTAACCAGTGGTACTTTTTACGAAACGGTATCGCACTATCGCAGTGTTGTCAGATGCACAAAATTTTCTATAAATTGCATATAGGAATTTTGTGTCTGTATTGAGGAAAGATCAACTATCTGAAACAAGGCGAAATCGGTGTCAACACAACATGTAACTAAAATAGACGTCAAAATATTGTTGCATTGCCTTATATTATGGCATTTAAAAATCAACGTTGAACTTCAGTACTTTACTCATTGGAATACTACTATTTAAAGAAAGTTATTTTTCTACTGCCTTGCGTAAAATACTCACTTTGCGCACTCTATAAGATTCGTATAATAGGCCTTTTTAATGTGCAATGCGTAAAGTAGATCTGATATATTTTTTGCCGTTTGGTCCAGTGCGTAAAATAATTTGCTTTTCGCACTAGTGCATAAGGTAATTTGACATTATTTTTATTTTTTCATATATTTTTCGTTAGTAGAAAAAATTTCGTAAGCTACTCATGTGTAAAGTACCATTTTTTTTATTCATGGGATTGTCGACAATATTCCCATTCATAAAAAAGGTCACTTTACACATAAATATACTATTTCTACTACCGTGCGTAAAGTAAATATATATATAAATATACTATTTTCTACTACCGTGCGTAAAGTACTTAATTTACGCACTCTCTAAGATTAATAAAAAAAAGGCATTTTTGATGTGCAGTGCGTAAAGTAAATAATTTTACGCACTAGTGCGTAGAGTAAATCTGATATATTTTTTGACGTTTAGGGCAGTGCGTAAAATAATATTTTTTACGCACTAGTGCGTAAAGTAATTTAATATTATTTTTGTTTTTTCATATATTTTTCGATAGTAGAAAGCATTTTGTATGCTACTCATCTGTTTTTTTATTCATGGGATTGTCCCATTCATGAAAAAAGAGCCACTTTACACACTTGTTGCATAAATAACTATTTTGTAGAACTCGTTTAATAACAATTCAACCTTGTGATGTAACATTGAATTGTCGTCAATCTTAAACCGAATTTTATATATTTTAATGACATGGGTATATCGACAGGTGACAGGCTGCTTCATATTGTCAAATATAATAATTCATAATGCTATTAACTAATTATCACCCTGTCCCAAGTTTGAACTTGAACTTGGGAATTATTTAATAAACATTAAAAGCAAACTATAAACAACGCGAGCAGTCAACGGGAGCGATTATGAACCTTAAGCATGCAATGATCAGCAATTTCTCTAATATAAATACACTGGCAAACCTTCAGTTCGTCAGACTTTTGGTCTCACCTAAACCAGCTCCAGGGTTAGTCACATGACTGCTTTTGGTTCAATCCGCTCTTTGGTTAGTCACACGATTGCTAAAGTTATAATCCTTTTCCTGCCCCAAACCTAGTACTTGGTTAGCCACATCGACTGCTAAGACTTGGGATTTCATTAACCACAGTAGAAAAGTCGAGTCTGTCAAAGTTCTTCGAGTGAAGTTTCTAAGTAGTCTGTCAAGTAGTTCAAAGTGTAGTGTCCAAGTGCTCTTAGATACCTTAACATTAAATAAAACACCACACAACATAAGATAAACTATATTTACAAAGCAGTGACCAAAAAGACCTATAGACAATTCATAAAACATACCTCAAGTCGAGAAAGCATGCGCACCTTAATAATTGGGAATAGGCTAGTCTCATTAAGTTTCTGACCAGTAAACGCTGTTAAAACTCTATCGTTGGGTCTTTGACCAATACACATTGTTAATTTAACGCTGTTAAAACTCTATCGTTAAGTCTTTGACCAATACACATTGTTAACCTTTTCTCATTAAGTTTATCTAATATACTTCATTGTTTTTTAAGTGCTTTCTTTATCGTTGCTTCTCACCTTACGTAAAGAATCCCGTACTACCATCGGAGTTATACTCCTGCACGCTGAGTAAGGCGTGGCATCGCGATTCAAACGTATGATGACAGATTGGTGGAGGCATTAAGAAAAAATTAAAAGAACTGTCATCACGAATACTCGCGACAATATACTTATTGAAATTTGATCTAAAAAGTAACATTGTTCCAGGTATCATTTTTTCATTAATTCAACATTGTTTTATAAAACATTTTCAGCGTTCGTGTGTTTACTGGAAACCTTTTTGATATGGTTGTTTATCAAGGTCTAGAAAACCTCTTCGGGGATATGAAACAATCCAAATTCACCACGTACCATCAACTTCCCCTACGAGAAGGGTTCTACTATTTCCTTAAGCCTCCCGCCAATCTTCCAGCAGTAGGTTCATGCCCCTTTAACTTAGCAACTTAGGTACGCGATCATCACGCATTTTACCTTCTAGACATCTTATTTCTTCTAAATTACTACCAACGTGCCATCTCGTTGAACTAGCTTGGCAAAGGATCGCTATTTTCCCCAGTTAACTCAAATTAACGTGTCTATTGACGTCCCTGAAGTGACTCGTCCCATACCAGGACTCCAATCAATTATTATCCGTTTCTTGCTCGTTAAAATCCCAGCAGGAGCTATCGTTTTTGCTCGCACAGCAGTCGACTAAATTACATAAATTGGATACAGAATTGAGTAAAAGTTCTCCTGTCTTTAGACACGCACGTAAAGGGGGAGCATATTTATTAACTTAGTTATGAATTTGTACGCAGCAGGAGGTCTATGTGTAATGGATGCTGGAATTGTCCCCACAATTTATATCGAAAATATATTTTTTTAGGCTGTATTTAGCGGGCAGTAATATCATGAGAGTTGATGATTCAATGTATATTTAGCAAGTTGCATATATTTTTAGTTATGCTCAAATCTGAAGCTGAATTCACAGCTTTTTACGTTAACTATTTTATTTTCGAGCTTGGATACTACCTACCCTATATGCTATATAAAAGAAATCAGATTACATTCCTGATGGACGGCGCAACATTCCTCTGCTTCCTCAAATAAAAGAACGGGGAGAACATTCCCGGAAATTAATTCTAAATATCGTTTTCACACGAGTTTTCCGCATTTCAGCTAATGCGGTCATTTCGCACAGAGATTTATCGGTCCGTCTGGATTCCTGCAACGACATTTTGTAAAACTAAGGTTTGCCACGCAAAACAGTCGTTGCGACGATTCATAGACCTCTTTTCGTTGCACTTAAGAATGGCTTGCGAAAGAAAAAGTCTTTATGATCCTAATTTTTTTAGGTGTTCCAACAATCGCCATTTAATGCAGCGAAATTCCTGTTAAAGGGTGAAACTATTGTCAGCCTCTGTATAATATGCTGAAACTGTGTATTAATAATTGATATGCTTTTAATAGCAATAAAAGAAAAGATTAAAAACTAAGATCCAAGATGACAATAAATCCTGAAGCAATTGATTATTTTAAAATAATAAACCAAGTATAGGAGGATATTTCTACATGCAAATCACTCGATAATAAAAAAAAACCTTAATTATTATTCAAACCCTGGTATCAAATGAAAAATTAAAAGAATTTAAGATATCTGGACCTACTTTGTTGGATGAAGTAGAATTTTTGAAGCATTTGGTATCAAATGAAAACAGATATTGCTGATCGTGACGATGAAATGCTTAATACATATGAATTTACAGATCCTCCAGATGATCAAATGAATGATAAAGTGAGAAAGTGAAATAATTACCTTTGCAGTAAATGAGGAAGGAGTAACTGAAGACTGGAGGTTCTTAATTAGCCAAAATATTCAAAATTCGTTCAGACTGGTTTGATAATTATTAACCTGAAAAGAGGTCAGTTAAGGATGGTGCTAAAAATCCATGTATCATTAATTTATAAGGTCGAATAGGTCAAAGTCCATTATAATTGTATTTCTGGTTTGTTTGTAGGTGGTCTGGATAAGGCTTCAGAAGATAAAGCGGTTGCAGTTAATGAACAGGTAAAGAACCATGACGAGCTTATTCATGAAGTTATTCTGGATATTGTTAGTTTCAATGAAAGATGGCCAGATATGGACTTAATTGCTTTTTGAAAGGGTTATCAATGCGAAAAGGCATTAAATATTTGTAGGGCATTATCCATCCTGAAGTTGGTAAACCTAAATCCCTTTCATGTTAATTGAATTAAATTTACTTCATCAACCCGAAGGTATAATAATTATTATATTTGGAAGAAATGCGTGTGATTATGACCAGATCCCTCTAATCGGGGCTAGTTGGAAGAAAAATCTAATAAGAATCAAGCCAATATATCATCTCCTTTTAAAAATAATTTATTTTGGCTAGAATCACCAAAACCGTCCAAAACACGAATTGAAAAAGTTCGATCGCTTGCCACTTCTAAATACCTGCAAGAATATTTCAGAAGAAGGTAATTAAAAAAATTGCAAAGGAAAAGGACAAAGAAGAAATAAAAAGGAAGCGACAAGAAAATAAATAACTAAAGTAAAAGAAAATATTGAAAAATAGAAATAGAAAACAAGACGCCAATAGAGAGAAAAGTTTATATCCATATAGAAAAGGAGGCAGAAAAGGACACTTGGCCTTATTTTATTTGCTAAGATGCCAAGAATGTTTGAAGTAAGATGGATGTATTAAAATAACAAAACATATTGCAGAATGCCAACTTTGTAATTCAAATAATAAGTAAACTACTCACCACCAGAGAGCAGAGCTTCATCTATGAGTTCAAGAAAGGGTGTGGACCTTACCGATATGGAAGCGGGGCAGGTAGTAAAATACGACTCCAGTTATGGCTTTCGCCAAAGAAGCTGAATGCGAAAAGACGGTGTACTAAAGGATGCACTTGAAATAGTTGCAAAGTTAACGACAGACGTGGGGAAAGAGTAGAATTGAACACAAAAAGGGAAATTAAGGAAATCGCAACGAAACTGAAGAGGTTGACAGAAAATCTAGGCAAGAGATTGGAGGATAATTGGCTGGAAGAGCACAAGCACGGAAGGGCTGACAAGACAAAAGTAGGTACAGAAACACAAAACGGGGGTCAAGAGACAACGGAAAAATCTGTAGAGACGGAAGCAGAACTGGAAGGGATTATCAAAGAGTTCCTCATAATTCTGGAGGAAGTCGAAATCTACGAAGCACTCAAGCTGCTAGAAGAGTTGCCTTGGAGCGTCAAGCTTTGTACGCACACTGAGATCCGTGGAGGAATCTCACTGTGCACTAAAGCCTCCACAGTGAAAATCGTACTAACTGTCTAAAAGCATCTAGATACTATATAAAAACAAATAGCCACAAGTACCAGATATTAAAGTACAATTCTGCGTTATAGAGCAGGCCATTAAAATTAGGGCAGAGAGAACATCATAGGAAAAAAAATCATGACAACCAACTGGTAAAATAAAGAAAAATTTCATCTATATTATGTATATATGTCAATGTGGGGGTGTGGAGGGACAATCGCTCCTGCCATGGTCATTGTGGTCTATTACGGGGCTTGTCTGGGAACTTAACCATCAGGGGGAATGCCAGGTGACGCGATGGTCCCTGAGATATGCTTCCACGACGGGCTAAACTTCCTCATCCCTACGAAGGAGGATTGGATGGAAGGATGGGCTAGTCTGGTGCACAGACGGGTCCACAATGGGAACACTGTCCGTCCGGAGCTGGTGCGTTCTGCAAGGTCCTAGGGTGGGAATTATCCACCCCACTGGGAGAGAACACCACAGTTTTCCAAGCAATCATGATGGGGGTCTGGAAGTCGCTAAGGCTCAATGTCGGTGGCGGGAGGATTTTCTTTTGCTCCGACAGCAAGGCCGCACTCATAGGCGCTGAAGTCGGTCTGCACGAGCTTCTTGCTGGTAAGAGAGTTTTGATGCTTGCTGATTGAACTTGCCAAGCTTAAAAAGGTAACACTGGTCTGGATACCGGGACACTCGAGTGTACCGGGAAACGAGGCCGCTGACGCCTTAGCCAGAGAAGGCTCCGCAAGCGGATACTTAGGGTCTGATCCCTATGTGGGGATCGGTCAGCGTGTTCGCAAAACAGCTTGAGAGGCCTGGACTGCGGGTCGGGCCGTAGATGTATGGGGGAGGATGAGACAGACGAGGCTCACTATACAAGGGCTCGCGAATAGTCTCGCCAGGGGGTTGTTGTGCCTACCTAGAAAGGAATGCAGTGCACTGGGCACAGGGCACTGTATGCTTGGACAGCACCTAGTTCTGCAGAGAATTGCAGAGGAGGAGGTGCATGGCGGACGAAGAGATCCCATACCATCTTCTCACGGAATGTTCCGCCTTCACGTGGGCAAGAGTCCGAATCTTTGGCCCGACGCCGATCGAGCCAGATTCAGTGGGTTATGTTAGTATAAAGGAGATGAGGGCTTTCTTACGACAAACCGGCATCTTGGAGGTTCTCTAATGCGGACTAGGGGCATAACCGCCCAATTGGTGGTCTAAGTACAAGGCCCGCTAGGGGCCACCCCTTCTGTTACTGATACTGACTGATGTATGTCAATAAACCAATCGTCTGGGGGAGATAGGAAGAACAGAATACGGAAAGTCTGGGGGTGTGGATAGAAAAAGAATGAGATTCCTTAATTTCAATATCTGAAAATAACATATAACATAACATATATTATGTTTTATATGACAAAAGACGTTTGTTTATGTACAACATAGTTCTTCCCCCTATAGACGTGAGAATACATAAAATAAGGGCCACTACTTTAAACTATGAATACTTACTTTAATTGCTGGCTAAATTAAGCACTGGTTTGAATGTGTCAATGTCAGCATGCCATTAGCAGACACAATGTGATATTTAAACCAATAATTAATTTAGCAGTAGTGGCCCTAAGGCATAAACTACCTCATTTTAGGCTGATTAATTGCTGACGATCGTACGTGGAGGCTCATTTATTATTGAATCTATTAAGCTCTGGACCCAGTGTGACTTTAATAATTGGTTTATGGCGCACTAAACGACGCCTGGAGCAGATTTTGTAAAGTTTTATCTGGTATTAGAATAATAATGCTGACCAAGCAGGAGGGAACGTTGTTAGCCAGCGTTCTAAACAATTCAATCATAAGCAAACGAACTTCCACCCGTGTTAATTCAAACAAACTATCACTTAATTTTTATGAAACGTCACTTTTTTTCAATTACAAAATGTAACTTTTGAAGAAATAGAATAAGCTGAATATTATTCCATAAGTCAATCGTGCAGTGAAATACTTATGCGGGAAAGAGCTCTACAGAATAGCGCCACATTTAATTTTCTGTGAGCATTGGTGGGGCTTCCCGAGGTTATTGGATGATATAACGTACTTCAAGACATAGGGTTGCAAAATCATTTAATAACCCAAAATTTTGAGTGATAAAGGTCTTTGTTTTTATAAATAATTCCCCTTGAATGAGTGAATGAATGAATTTCAAACCAATCTGAGTCATTGCCTTCCTAGCGAAGTACACAGCTTCCTCGGTTGGATCTTTCTTACGTTTTCCAGCCTCAGCACGCAGTTCCGAAGTGCACCTCTCTTATCCTAGCCAGCCGGCAAGAACATGAATGACCGACTCCCCATCGTTCCAGCACCACCTGCAGTCCAGATCTATGATTCGCAGTAGGAGCAAAAATGACAGTTGGAGTGAGGAACCCTGTCACAAGCCTCATGCCCCTTCTGTTTAAAGCCAGACAGGTCTTCACCCTACAAGGTGTTGAATTAACCAAGAGGAGCCTAGCCTACGTCGTTTCTGAGGCAATTACGCCATCTTAAGGAACGGAATGAATGTGCGGGTCAAGGATCTCTGGCCGATTACTCCATAAATGAGACAAGTTAGGTCTAGCACCTTGTAGGTTAAGTGCCTTCCTGGCTCTGAATATCTACTGTGATAGGGCTCCTGATAAGGCACTTTCAGGTATTAGTACCTGCTGCGGATCGTAGCAGATCCGGAATGCGGGTTGGGCTTAGGGGTGAGGAATAATTCACTAATGTTCTTGTCGACTGCCAGCGTTGGCAGAAGAAGTGCGCTTCGGAAGCTGGGTGCTGAACTCGAAAGACCAAAGGAATATCCAGCCGAGGAAGCCACGTGCCGAAATACCGAGCTGAATTGGTAAGTGAATGGGCGCACAAGGGACCCAGATTGGTGGCCTACGTGCAAGGGATCTTTCGTCTGCATTTCCAAAATTCGAATTCATTTAAAATCTTCCTGCAATATTGAGAACAACATATAACCATAAGATAGCGATTCAGCAGACTTTAGTATTTAGACCAATACTCAATGCTTATATCCATTAAAAAGAACAGGTGTTTTATTTAGTATGAGGGACAAGAGTATTTCGAATCAGACTTGCTGAGCAAAATTTATCAACATTATTTCCTCAGGTATAAATTTCGATGAAACTTCTGAATATTCTACAAATTTGGATTCGCTTTCAGTTGACGTATTAATCGCTGCAACAATGCATTTAACATACGGCGTCAAAATTTTCAAACTAAATAGCGAAGCTGCCGTTGTAATGAATCGTTAAAGCCGATAATAGCGTTTCGAGTTGATCAGCGCCTCGAATTATTTGCGTCCCTCGCTCCGACAAACAATCCCTCTCGTAATTGTATCACTTCGCTAAAGCCTTTGCCTCTAAGGCAGTTGCTGCATCTTTATTTTGTTTTACGCAATCTGTCACACTCAAGTTTTAAATTACTTCTTTAGGCCACTTAGTTAAATATTTCAAGACAAAGTTGATTTTAATCTCGGAACTTTCAGGAGTTTATTGAGGAGGAGTCTGGAAGTTGATAAAATTGAAGTATTAACATTTTTGTAACTTTAGATTCTGTCATGGGTTTCGAGTTGTTGTTTCGCTGGAATACTACAATATTGTAGCTTTGACAAAAACGATTGCAAGGAAAAATTTTGAAATGAACTTAAGGATTTGGCTAATAGGACAGAGCTGAATAATTGCAACCTAAGGACGAGGAAAAGAAATGTAAACAAATCATTTGATGCATCTGTTGCTAAAATCATTATTGGCGTCTATTTTTACACGACTCATACCTTTGATTTCTACATCTCCTATATTCTTGCCCAGGGTATGTGTCTAAATTTTGTTGCCCTGATTTCAATGTGTAAAAGTAATTGACATATTTACAGTTAAAAATTTAGCGGCGCCTTCACCTACGTCATAACACATAGACCCACACCCTCAAATAAAATTAAAATCGATGAGTAAACCTGGCATATGGATCGCCTGTTAAGCAATTAACAAATAGTGTTGCATAATTGGCGCCCAACGCACTTTACATCATTTTATATATAAAAGCGTGTAACTTACATAATAAATAAAGTATTTTTAGCTAGTGAGTTATTGATTAATTAAATAAAACTACGTCAAACGCTCATGTAAGATAAATTTGGCTTTATTCTTTTTGTAATGGTGTAAATATTACAAAATCCAGTAGTGCGATTTTTTTTCCTTTTACTAGTCGATTTATGTTGCTGATACTCTCGCTACCTTACTTGCGAGTACAATCCACCAGAGAGTGGAATCATATTCAAAGTCGCTCGAAGGAAGATCGTTTGGGGCGCCCTCTTACAGCTGTGGTACATATATATTTTTTTGGAGAATTGATGGGCCTTCCTTCCTACATACTTAAGCATGCAGAAGGTTAAAATCGACCAGGCTACCATATCTCAAATTATCGTTGTTATTTTCGACCATCAGATCCAATACCGCCTGATTTTGTCGCGAGTTTAATCGGCAAATATACTGGGCCGAATCACTTTCTGCAAGAAGAATTACCTTCCCTGACCTACCGTGAGACTGAATTTTCTTATGTGGCTTGTTTATGCTGACCTAGAGAGTTTCAGGTGCCATTTTGCCGGATAGCGGACTTTTGTCGATGTAATATTAACACTTTGTGGAAAATTAGCTTCGCAGGACAAACCAGCGGATTCCACGTCTGCATAATCTAAGAGAAACAAGTGAGCTCAAATCATTCTACTTTTAGGTCTGAGCTATCGTTAAACGACTGTAGGTCGTTTGGTTTCTCATATCGTACCTATTATCATTCTGTTTAATGAAATTACGGTCAAAGCTATTTCTAAACAGGAATTGGGCAACTTTAAGTATCTAGAACAGAGATTAGAACTTAAAAACTTAGTTTAATTTGATTTAATATTCTGATATTCTAGACGATATTCCGAAATATTAAAACTATCTCAACGTACAAATGTAAACAGCAAAAATCCGATTTAGGCAAGGTAATGAGCAAAAAAAATAATACTGATATTTCAACAGAAATAAACCTTCACTGGTTTATTTTATCTACCAAGAAAGTAAAAGCGGTTCCAAAGGTGAGTCGACTTTAGCTCAATAATGGAATTCTGAATAGCAAATTGTTAAGAAAATATTTAACACTCGAGAAAAGTTTAACTCCAAAACGTTGAGTACAAGGAAAAAAAAATATATATGTTAAACTGTTGAATGCCAGTTCCAAAATTAAGATTTAATCGCAAAAAAGGTCAAAATAATTTAATTTAATCGAAACGACTGCCCCACGTTGGGCGCCAAAAATTTGTTACGCATTTTCTGTCCTTCTAATAGGCGCAAAACCTTCACTCTAGCTTTGAAGGAACTGAGAGTGATTAATTTTAAATTAAATGAAAATTTAAAGTTAAAACTGCATGCATTTACGTGTGTCGATACGTAGGCTAGTATGAGTTGCCGCCGAGCGTACAAATTAGGCCCTAACTCAAATGTCAGAGAGTAGGGATGGGTTTATTTAATTAAGGCGCCACTAGCTTGTAGACGGCACAAGCAAGAAATACCCCAAAGTTGTAGCGGGCTACGATTACATACGATAACCCATATACGATAACCTGGTTTCTGGACGAAATGGCGAAGGACCAAAATAAAAATTTGCGTAGAGGTCGACTATGGAATGACATATTCCAGGCGGGGAAATAATCAAACATCATATTATTTATTGAAATAGACTACAAAAATTATATAAACATCACAATAGTACTGTATTGGAAAAGCATGGATCCCAATCCATTAAACTAGGTATTCTAACGCAAATATTTCATATTTATGTCTTTAAATACCGAATGCTCATGTCTGCATATGAACAGTTAACTTTACACACACACGATATATCGTTCCAGCTGGAACCACAAAGCTTCGTTGTATATTGGTATTTTCCCCTGGGTGTTGTCCTATTATGCTGCCTTTCTAAATGGGGAAAGAAACCCTTCTTCTAATCATATGGCTTATTTTCATTGGTTCGGTTCTGTGATGCAGCTTGACGTCCACCCTCTGGTTTCACCTAATTATGACTTTTAATCGCAGATTCGAGGTATTTTGGCATCTAGAATGTATTTTCGCCTTTCTTGGAGCGTGTGTCTAAAAGAAAACAATAGTGGTAGATTGTTTACAGATTAGCCGAGTAATTGAAGTTTGGACTATAATGCATGCCGAGTTATATTTTAAGGTTATTTAGGGATATCTAGCACTGAAATTATAACTTACTCTTTGTACACATGATGGTCATTGATTTATACTTGATAATATATTGTTTTGCTTAGGTGATTACGGAATATTTTCATTTTGGGAATGAAAAATTGACGTTTGTTGGAAGTATGACATGTCACTTCGGATTTAGACCATAGACTCCACGACCGGTGGAAATCGCATCGGATCCGACCGTCGACATAGACTCGAGAACCACTCTAATTCGCGTTGCATTTACTGTAGGATTTAGCTATCATACGCTTGAATTTGCTGATTATATTAGATGTTATCAATGTTTAGCACTCTAGGCTTGCATATTGACGCAGTATTCCACTGTTTATCCATTATTAAAGTTCGATAATATTTCAGCTCGGAGTAGATTCTAACCTACGACAAGGAAAGTGTTCTATGTTTCATATGGTCTGTGGGGGTAACTTTCGCGGCATAATTTAACATTTCTATGGACAGGCGCGTGGTCTTCACGTTCGACACTTTTGCCAAGTTAATGCTTTATTTGGCATAATGCTGTTAGTGGCGTGTGTTGATTGTAATTTTAGACTGCCGCATAACGCGTGGGTTATATATTCCCACTAAGCATTTAAAAGTAGGTTCTAACTAATTCAAATCATTTCGATAGTAAGTCACTTTATCGCTTGATTTGGGGAATCCGGTAGTATGACATCATAACTTTCTAGTGCTTTGTCACAAATAGGGACGCTTCTGGCAACACAGTATGTTGAGCCGGCGCGATCTTATTTAGGCTAGCCTCGTCATTTTCGGGGCAAGCCAATGGAAAGGGTCTCGGTGGCCTACGCCGGAATCACTAGGCTGCAAGGGTGGACGAGCAGGCCTCTGTAAGAGAGATTAAAGTGGAATTAAAAGCCATCCGCATGGCTTTACAAAATGACGGCATTCACAGAAAAGAAGATGCAAAAAGCGTAAAAACACTCACCTGTCGAAATCGGCATTTAAATCCCCCAAAGAGCAGTTTCAGACACCAAACTCTAAATGTAAAGTAAAACACAGATATGGTCCGAAACTTGAAAATAAGAAGCTTGGCTGGACAATCCCTCAAAAGGTAAAGTCAGAAAAAAATATTTCCAGCCAGAACCAAAACTGCCAATTTTCGCGACAGGTTCAGTAAAAGTGACGCTAGTAAATCGGAAACTCCAGGAGCAAGTCTACGAGAATCCCCACTTCAAAAATCTCGCTCTACCAATGAATATATGGCTTGACAAGTCACATGTGCCTTTTAATAATTTATCCAAGGGATTTAGACAATAGAAACCTGGGATTTCGATGTATCGGCATCAACCATGAAAAACTACTCCGAGTAGCCAGAAGGGCATTGTCGTTAAACCACTCCATCAAATAATCATTTTCTAACTAATACGAAGGTAATTAAGTAATTGCGCGCGATGCTCGACTCGACGTCCAATCCAAAAACAGTATGCGTTAAGGTTACCACCCATCATTCACCCGCGACGTCAAAGATTCACTTTAACGTCGCTATCCGAAACTGGATACGCTATAATAATAAGCCACCGACATTATTCTCGGGGTCCTTACGCGCCAAATTCAATCTGTCCAAAATTGAAATTTGTCTAGCGACGCAAATTCTGCACTTAATCGCTTCAACCAGAGGTCTCGTCCGAACGATACGGAAACTGGACGAAACCTACGAGGGTTTTACGCTGATAAATATAATTGCCGCGACGAGTTCTAATGTTATTTTCGCTTGAAGTACAATCGTAAAATATCGGCCCGTGATAATCTACTCGTTAGTTTATGGGCGATACCATAAACACATCTTAATTAATTGGCTTAAAAGTGTTTATAATATTTAAGGTCTGAATAAATAAGTCAGTGTCAAACGTGCCTTTCCTTAATACCTTTGATTTCTACATCTCCTATATTCTTGCCTGGGGTATGCTTCTAAATTTTATTGCCCTGATTTCAATGTGTAAAAATTATTGATATATTCCTGGTTAAAAATTTAGTGGCGCCTTCACATAACCGATAACTCATAGACCCACACCTTCAAATAAAATTAAAGCCGACAAGTAAACCTGGCAT
This sequence comes from Pissodes strobi, assembly GCA_016904865.1. Classification (NCBI taxonomy): domain Eukaryota; kingdom Metazoa; phylum Arthropoda; class Insecta; order Coleoptera; family Curculionidae; genus Pissodes; species Pissodes strobi. The sequence continues at coordinate 2,631 of MU185641.1, read as the reverse complement.
ATGGTCCTGTTAAGCAATTAATAATTAGTGCTTCATAATTGGCACCCAACGCTAATAATTATATTTTTCCAGGTTATAAGACAATACAAATCATGCACTTTTTCCATGGCAAATCACACATTAATTACACGTAATAGTTAGCAAAATTACGCTGATGTACATTATTAATATTTTCATATTGGGAATAGCAAATATTCACTTTACTGAACATGTTTGAATATTAAATTATTTTATTTATGTTTTCCGGCAATTTTTACTTGGATAAATAGGCAATATATTATCAATAAATGTTTGGTAATGTTATATAAATATATGTAACTGTGCACCAATGCATTCGTTGTAAATTTAAATTATATTTTCGAATTTGGTAAAATTTCTTCAACATGCGAAGGACAGTTTCAACATTAAATAATATCTCAAAAGAATGCTAAGCAACAAGAAATTGTTGTTTTAAAATTTGATTCCTATCAGTTGACAACAATAAGGAGGCAACGGATTTCGTGTAGACTATATGATTCAGATTAGGCAATTTAAACAGCAATTTTTTTTATTGTTTTACACATAGGACTAGTTTCCGAAATTACGTCATAGTATTGGTGCATTCCACAAGAACCAGGTCAAGTTCAGATCATTTTAAATATTGCATTACTAGAAAGTAATTCCTGTATTTCCTTGGTATAAAATCTGATTTTCTTTCCAAATTATTATGACATATAGATTATGAAATGGTTTGCTTCATTTATTGTCCTAAGCGGACAACAATAATTAAAGGTCACGGTTAGAAGACAATGGCTATTGACCCTTCCTTCGCGGACTACTTTTTATGTTTCTAAATTGCCAATAAAATACCGTCTCGATTTAATGGAAGTATAACGTAATTGACGACAAATAAAGTAATAAGTAAAATATATTACCCGGACGTAAATATTTTTTCGTACTTCCGGGACTGAAGTAATACCATCACTACCTTGTGGCAGGGACTAAAGTGTCACTTTTTGTCCTTCCGGGATTAAATATTGCCGAAAATCCCGGAAGGATTAAATTACAAAGACTGACTGAGCTCTTGACACAATGACAATGTTTCAAAATTATTCTTGTCAAAACGCAACGTTACTACGGTAACTTGTCAAGCAATGTTTCTCGAAAAAACGCGGCCGCACTGGCGTGCGCATCGCTTTATGTTTAATTATAATTATATTTCTGTTGGTTTCTATGTGCTTTTTTTTTGTATTATGTATACGTTTCAATTTCGGAAGTACGAAAACTATCGTATATACCTTGCGAATGAAGTAGTAATCTGAATCCCTCATGTAAATTATAATTATAAACTTTACCTTCGGGATTAAAAGTACTACTTCAGTCCCGCGGTATATAATATACTATTTATTGAAAGCAAGCATTTTTAGGAATTTTCGTGATGTTGGAATTCTTAAGAATCGTGTCTTTGACCTCAAATTTTGCCTATGAGAATTGATCGAGAATAAATATTTTTAAACACGAGTCAATACTCAACTTAATAATTATTTGATCTATATTAAAATAACATAATGATTACTAAATTATCCGGAGTAATAAGTTCCCCAATCGGATCTTTGGGGAAGCAGTGATGCATAAGACTGTGAATACAAATAAGATAAAAATTGGTACATGGAATGTGAGATCCATGTATGAATCTGGAAAGATGCGTAATGTTGTACACGAAATGCAAAGATTGAAATTCAACCTCAACATCCTAGGAATCAGTGAAACAAGATGGCCCGGTCATGGCCAGATCCCAACAGATTGAGGCATGCTGTAGATCTGTGGGAACGATGATAATTATCACATACATGGTGTTGCAATTGCTGTCTCGAGAGATATTATGGCGTCCGCTACCAACTTTGTTCCTGTCTCAGATCGTGTCTTGCTCTTGTAACTACAGACCAACTCAATGAATCTAAACGTAATACAAATATATGCCCCTATTGCAGACAAACCTGAAGAAGAAAAACTAAGAGATATCACTATAATTCTTGGAGACGTTAACGCGAAGGTCGGAAAAGGAAGGTGTGATAAGTACATAAGGGAATATGGATTGGGGATAAGAAATGAAAGAGGCGATACAATTTTGCCAGGAGGAAGAGATGATAATAACTAATACCTTCTACAAGCTACCAAAACGACGACTCTACACATGGAAGTCCCCACAGGACAGTGACCAAAACCCGATAAGAAACCAAATATACTACATCCTGATAAGCGCTGATGTCTCCTCGGACCACAATCCCTTAGTGGCCCAGAGGCACATCAAACTCAAAAGAACTCCAAAGAAGAGAGAAACTTAAAGAACCAAGACATACGGAATGAGTTACAAACAAGAATAAACAAAAATGTGGAAACCCTCGAAAGCAAGGAAGAATACCGAAATTGCAGTAACACAAACGAAAGATGGTGTAGTATTAAATCAACTTTATTGGAACCCTCAATAGACATTTTAAAGAAAAATAAACCCACGGGAAAGAAAGAAAGGATAACTAACGAAATTCTTAATCTCATGGAGAAGAGAAGAAGCTATAAAGAGAAAAATGAACAACAATATAAAGAAACACAACGAATACTCCGCACAAAAATTAGGAAAGCAAAGGAAGATTA